>JACDRQ010000359.1:2397-63699 GCA_013841215.1 Hycleus cichorii | reverse complement strand
CGGTAGACGAACACACCTTCATATTCACATAAACCTTATATTTCACTATTTAAGAGCCGCAAAGTAGCTTAATTTAAGTTAAAACGAAAGGATAATACCGCTGGAAATCGTTGTTTATTGGATCAGGTCGATAATTGATTGATTGAGTTTCCACAGAGATTTTGTTCGTTTGATTTTGTAAAGTTTCTTTTTAAAAAAAGACCAAATTTTGGAATGATGGGGATATTAATAATTAATTTATCAATTCATTATTTTATATTATTGACAACACACAAAAGTGAAACAATGGGCTAATCGGTGAACAATTTTATGTTTTTTTCTACAAAAAAAGTAATGTTTTTGTAAAAAAAGAAACATTACGTAAGTAGCGACTAATTTTTTTATTAATTGTTGAAATTAGTTATAAACAACTAGTTTATTGTTTTTTTATTTATGCAAAAATAAAAAGACAAAGGTGTGGTCTCAGCTACAAAAAGAAGTTTGTCAACCTTGCAAAGAGACGAGATGACAGACTTTTCAGCCATCTTTCCGTCAAAAGATGTAATCTATTTTTGTTGTTTTGGAGGCTAGCAATCATACCGGCTTTCCACTCCATAAACATAATTTGGTTTATCATTAATTTGCCAAAAGACTTTCAATTTTTTTACAGCAAGAATGGTACCGTTAGAAAGGTAACGAAATGATCTATAAATTGCAATACACCTTATACAAAAATTATTAATTTTAACAAAAAAAATAATAACAGGTGAAAATTTCCCTTCATTCCCCACCATATATTTTACAAATTTCAATCTTAAACAATTTTCAAAATAATCTGCTATTCATTAGCTTTCAATTGAGCACTGATTCAATTGTCTACTATTTGTAAAAAAAAATTAGGATGTCTTTACCGGCAAACTAACAATGCGACCGGAAAATTTCTGACAGACTTAGCGCTTTTAATTTGCTGCATGTTATGTGAAATTCATTAGAAAATAAGCAATATTTGCGATGTTATGAGGGAAAATATTAAAAAAAAACTGTAAAAAATGCTCAAAAACATGCTTCTATATTTTCTTCTGTAACTCTAGATTACATCCGAATTTAAAAAATTCAGATATTAACTTCCCTGCTGCTTGAATTGCTCTTTCAAATGCCGTTTAGATTATTAAAATCCGTTAGAAAATAAACGAGTAGAGTTGTTTTAAAGAGTGACAATTTTTTAGCGCGAGTGAAGCGGGCCCTTAATTTAGATAGTTCAGTATTGTATAAAGGCGGCTGTTTTGGTTTGAGTAATTAAACTAATTAAATAGAAATTTCTTATGATTTTTGAAGATATTAACGATCATCTGATACCACTTCCAGTAGGAGTAGATCGAATTATCAAAATAATTGGCGCAAATGTAGGAAAAAATTCAATTTATCATAATGGACACATCTATTTAGCCCCGAATAAAATTTAAAAGTTCCCTACGAATTTTCATTTATCATCCTCCTCATTTTCTTTATCTAATTGAGAACCACTCATACTATCGTCCTCAATTTCTTCTTCAGTACTTCCAGCTTCACGAGCCGGCGATCCTAATTCACCATCGCCACCAACATCATCCTCATCTTCAATTTTCTCTTCCAATTTTTCGAGATTTTTCAAATCTAATATACCGGAATCTTTCAAATATGTCGGCGGCGGTATGTCTGGATGTTCTAGAAGGTATCTACAAAAGCCACGTGTCGTTGCCAGGTGCATAATATCATGGAATACAGTTGCCATCGACTGGAGCTCATCATGGATCCGTTCGCAACCAAACCACTGGTTTTTAATCTTTTCACAACTAGGTGGATGGACTTGAAGATCGGCCGGTAGGATACTACCGAACGCCAGCAGTTTTCTCTGTTGGCGGCTAGCTTTGAAATCGCGCTGAATTTGCCGGAATAGAACGTGCCTTCTAGCGAACTGAAACAATTTCAAGAACGCTGTAATAGATGGCGCGAAAATTCCAATAAATCGGCAATTATTTCGTAATTAACAACTTGTTTTATATAACTTTTATAGCTTAATTAAGTTTTAATAAGAATTGAAACTTTAATAATTTACCTTCGGTAATTCTTTTAAATATGCAACTTGATCCGGAATTGTTGCTATTTGTTTAAACCGTACACAAAGCGTTCTAGCCGCTTGTGAATTGAAACCAATTTCGAACATTTTCATAATCTCGGCAACTGTTAAATTCTTTTGAGTTACACCATCTTGGTGGAAAATTCGTTCCATCCAATCGACGAATTCCCGAGCAATCTACAAATTAACAACTAGAAAATTTCAAATTTCACCCGACTTATAACAAACTTTCTCAGTTATTGCATCGGCTTTTTGGGTCAAATGCATCTCATCCATAGATATCGGCGGTAACGGGTACCAAATAGCTGCTCGTTTCGGATCTCGCTTAAAAAATTTCTCATAGGGATTAATTTTACCAACATCATACCTTAAATTCAACAAAAATCAATAATTGCGGCAATATTTTATTGTTAACTATGCCTTATTCGATCGTTATCTGATTTGATTGTTGATAATGAAGCGTGTTTTATTATTTTTGATGGTGATACAAACGTCCAATCCGTTGAAGCTATACTTATATCAGATTTTGGTACGACGTTTAAAATATGTAAAATTTCATGGAGGAGTTTCTGGGGGAAGATTTGTTTGAGTAGTTGTGTGTTTTCGTACAAATTCGGCTAAAATCAGATTGGTGTTGATTATTTTTAATCGAATATTTGTAAAACTTACCCTGGTCGTACTTTCTTCAATTACTTGGATCAGTCGGTTCCACCAATTAGTTTCTAGTTCGATTTTTTCCGAATGTACGGTACGACGGCATTTTCTCGACGGCGACATTTCAAAAACTTGCGACATTTACCTCAATTGCGTCCATAGTAACATAAATTTTATCGATAAAACCGTGGATTCAGTTACACGTTCTAGTACTTCAGCATTGAACGAAATTATCCGATCGAATTATTTTTCAAGTTGCACAGTTCTCATCAATTTTTTAAAATGCAATACTTTGTCATTTTCATAAAGAAATTATTACGAGATCTTTCATCCTCTTGTTCCTTTTATATCTTTCCATACGTTTAAAAGACATCAAGGAGCAATAACGTTGCATAGAGATAAAACTACCACCATCAAAATTGCGGTTTTTACAACATTCAAAAATTCACAATATTGCGTTGAAATAAATTGGTTTACCTTTGTTTTGCGTATATTTGAAAATAAGTCCAATCAGAAATTGTAAAGAGAATTGAAAAGTATACGTGTCGATATTGACGCCATTGATAAATGTAAATGTTAAAGACGCCAACAGCGAAAATCCCTGTAGTAAAGGGGATGAAATTTCAATATGTGAAGTTTGTAACAACAGTTTAAAATTTTCAGGTGGTAAAAATGGTGGATGCGCCGGGCAAGATATTATTCTTCTAGTCTCGACTACGAACGATAAAATTCCACAAATTGCCTAATCAATCTAAGAATAAAGTAGCAGTACGGATGAACGTTGTAGGCCGGCCTAATATCCGCTTATTTCGTTCTTTCATGTTGTTTTTCTCGTGTTCGTTTCGTTTAATCTTGAGCCCCACTTTTTAATATTCCATTTCTACGAATTATATTTCTGTTCAATTCAATTATCTAATTCTCCAGTGGTTCCTCGGATTGTTTGTTGTTGTTGAGAAAAAATTCGGCTGCAATCCCAACGGTTATCGGTCACACCCAGGTGGTTGGGACATTGAAATAACGATTCAACTAGTGAAATATTTGTCAGTTTTTTCGTTTCATTGTTTATACGTGTCTTGTCGTTGTTCTCAATAGATTTATTATTTAATGAAAACCCGGAAACGATCTAGAAAGATAAAATGCTAATGAAATTGAATCCATCGTCGCGATTTTGAATAGAATTATCTAATGGCAGTTCGTTTGCGGCAACCAAGAATTGAATAGTAGTTGGTGTAGTTTGCCCGCTGCCTTGGGGAACTTTTCCTTGTCTAATTCCGTGAACGGGTTGGCATACATGCAACTTTCCAACACGATATATACAGAATGAAATAGATTAACAATGATAGAGTGAATAAGGTAGATAGATTTCGTATAACTTAAAAGAACAGAATCGTGAGTTGAATTTAATGTGTGCATTTGCTAGGCAAGTGCGGACCAACACATACTGAGTTTCGCATTACTGTTGTTTGCTCATACTCTTACTACTTTGCTACTTACAATCAGCTCTTTCTTTACACGTTGTCGTTGTCGTTGTCGCCCGTCTACCGTTGTTTGTCCAATTTACGACACGTTTATGGTGACAGTTTCGGATTTTTGTATTCCTCCAACGCGACTAATGTTTACTTTAATAATTCCTAATTGAACTGTAAATGCGGGAAATGTGTAAATTTTTAATAGCAACGCCAGTTCCTTAATTAGTCCCATTATTTTTACCCGACTGTCGACGCATAGACACCAAAACAACGAATTAAATTCGAAATAGAGGGAGCTAAAGTCAAATACACAGGAAGATCGTTCCGTTTAGTTCTCCTAACACAATATTAAAATATCAATTTTTCGGGGATGTTTGGGCCCAACTTTTGCTAAAATACTTTGAGCTGATCCGCCAAATTCTTATCACAAAACGAGCCATAAATTCCTGCTCTATTCATCTTCTCAAATTAACGGCGCTTAATAACGAATTTTATAGTTTGACATAATAGCAAAATGAATTTTACAAGCGACACCTAATTAGAATCGTTATAACGGAGGCAATTCTAGTAATTCAATATTCTTCAAAACTTTATTGTTAGAGATAACTTGTTGACGATGAGTTTTTATTATTCCAATTATTCGCGATTATATTTCCATGATTTTAATAAGAAATTGTGCATATTTCTGTGTTTGTGTTGTCGTTTTAATGTGTTATTTTTGTTCGTGCTGTTGAACGGCATCAAGTTAGAAATTAGATGTTGAGCCCGGAGGTGAGTCAAGAAAACTCAATTCTGGTATCTCGACAAACCACTCACTCGTCTAGTCTCGTTTAAAACGACTAAAAGAAATATACACTTTGTTGTACCATATGAGTGGATGCAGGTATCTCTTTAATAGACGACTCTTCTAAGCCTATACGAGAGTCTTTTAATTTCTGTTATCATCTCGTTCAAGTATGGTGGTGTAGCGTTAATAATAGTCTTGGGAGAATTTCATCCCAATTCGCATACAACTCATCATAACCGTAATAAAATAGTTGTGTTATTATAAAGGCAAATTCTGAAGAACATAAAATTGTTGGTTGGGAATTTCTTAAAATTTATGTCATGCATGGCGCTTTACAAAACGTTAACAATTTATCTAGCTCGACTTTTATATATCTCATTTTCTTCTAGTGGTTTCTCTTATTATATCTATATACATAGAGGTGGGTAAGTTTAGACTGTGATCACTTGAAGAATTCAACAACATTTCTAAACATTATCATTATTATTATTAAGTGAAACAAGTTTGTTATCGGCCGTGTACAGTGAAACATTTATTATTATTACTATTATTATTATTATATGATATTGTACAAGCCAGTAGAGTAATTTCAATTAACAATACGTTGAAATTGGATGTGTCTGAATTTGTCATTTCAGCGATAAGCCGGTTGTTTGTCATTAACTATCAAGATAACTTTATAACATCTCTATTTCAACATCGACCAAATAAATTAGAAACATACAAAACACATGTAATCCTCCTAAAACAATCCACTATTTTCTAATCTGATCAAATTGATCTCTAATACACTAAACGAGATAGAATCTTTAAATATTGTAGTGGTACAAAACGAACGAATCGTCCATAATTTACGATTATTGATAAGGAACAAATCCCTGAATAGGTGATGTTTTACACCATTTGATTAGTCCTGGAATGTTTTTATATATTTCTCTATTAAACGAACCTAGATTAATCAAATGTTTCCATAATTCTCTACAATTTTGTTCTATTTTAAATAATTCCATTGTTTCAACTTTAAGAATATTAAAAAAACATAAAGTCTACAGAAGTTTCGCTGCATTTCATAAAATATTCTCATTATTTTCAAATAGAGCAAAACTAATTTCTAGAGCAGATCGTTGACAAATTTTCCTTCTTCTTTCTATATTTCAAGTATATACCGCGTGCTCCATATAATTGTTTCTAGTTATTGTCAAGTAAACTAAAAATCTTCAAGAAATTGATGAATTTTCCCCTTTGCTCTAGGAACTAGTGACGAAAAATGACAACAAACTATTTCCAAAGGATCTTCTAGTCATTCTTGATAGTTTTACGCTTATCTTTGTTTTGGGAAAATCGCAGTGTCAGATTGAAATAGTTTTCACCAATTTCCCGATAACCGATAAGGTTTTAATTTTGCTTAAACGCTCCAAATTCTTGCAATATTTTTTATTTTGGTAATCAGGAGCCGCCTTAAGATGAGAAATCAGGCGAGAAACAATCATCTAGCCAACCATAACTTGATCATTTTAGACGTTGTTTTCCGAAAAAGTGAAAAGAAAATTCAAACGGGAACGGGTTGACCAAGAAGCCTTAACTTTACTTGATCTACCTATACAGTCCGATTCAGTAAAGTATGGACAGTAAGTTATGAAGTCTAATAACTCTTCTATTTTTTAACCGAATGAAAAAATTTATACAAGAATTCGAAGGGGACCACCTAGGCTATCTATTGGAATTGGAAAAACCCTTCCATAATATTTGGAAATCGGAAAAATGGGCGTTAACTTTTGAGAATTGCGCAATGTGCCTTAATTTAAAAACTCGAAGTTAACTAGATACGAAAATAATATCACCATTTTGAAAAAATAATTTCTCTTCGCGAAAAAAGGTTAAAAAATTGTGAATTTTCGAAGGGGTGATTGAACTGTTTTAAAAAATCTAGGTCGGGGAATCCCTTGGCCCACCAGCAATAAATTTGTAACTTCGAGTTTTCAAATTTAGGAATTTTCCATGCAATATTGCGTAATTTTCAAAAGTTAACGCCATTTTTTCCGATTTCCAAATATTGTAGGAGGGTTTTTCCAATTCCAATAGATAGCCCAGGTGTTCCCCTTCGAATTCTTGTATAAATGTTTTCATTCGATTAAAAAATAGAAGAGTTATTAGACTTTATAGCTTACTGTCCATACTTTACTGAATCGGACTGTATGTGTTCGATTTCATTTTATTGATTACACAGACACTTGTACTACCGGATGTTAACACACTTTTTTGACCAATAATGCGGTTTTTCGCAAATATGAGAAAATTCCGTTCGATTTTCCAAATTCCATGGGGTTGCGGACGTACAAAATTGAATTCAGAATCGAATGAGATATGCCCCATTTCGAATTATTTCTCACTGTTTCTTATAAGCGACAGCCTCAATAACAGGTATGGAGAGTTGACTATGATTTTCAAATTTATTAATCGAAATAAATATTGTAAAAATTTGGAGAGTAATATTTGAAATACTTATTGTCAAATTTAAAAACTTGGGTAATTTTGCATATTTTGCAATTTTTCTCTTCTAATATCCGCAATTTTTTCGATTCTTTCTTCTAACGAGACCCTCTTATAAACTCTCAAAATATTTTACAAATTAATACGCTTTGTAATTATGAGGTATTTGGAAAAATTTTGCAAACTGCTCGCCAAAGAAGAGCAGTTGCCATAAGAATATCTGAAAATCGACTAAAAGTGGTTTAAGTTTTTGACGACCTAGAATAATTTCTAGGTCGTCAAACTAAAAGTAAAAAGTTTAACAAGTTTATTTAATCTTCGATTTCTGACTTAAAACTCAACTTATCCACAAATAATCCTTTTATAAAACAACTCTAATTATAAAACTACCCTTCGACATCCAATTAAATATTGTATTCTAGGAATTTTTTTTTGATGTGTAATACGCGATTCTGATTGTGCAGTGTTTTATAAGATTTGATTGAGAATGAAATGATTCTTTGAACGTTTCCATTTTAATTACTTAAATATACATATCGTCGACATTTTATCCGACATCTCATTCAATTACTGGATTATTTGGTGTGCAAAATTGTAGAGAACGACCATCAAAGGCAAAATGTCAATACGGCGAAAAAACTTTTGAAAGAAACACAACGACGTTTTCCCTCGTTAATTTCCATTTAAATTAGACAAGCCTTACGGCTGTTCCGTTAATTATTTTAATGTAGTTTTATTTGGCAAATGGAAAGACTAGCAAAGTATAAGGAATAATTTTTTCCATGCATTTTTGAATAGGCGGAATAGTTAAAAATCGTGTGTCTTAAACAGAAATCGCAAATTGAGATTTATAAATACGTTAGAGGGACACTTGAATTACGGGCACGATTCAAATCGGAAATTGTGAAATTTGAATGCAGCAACTATGGGGGTGGTGGTGATTTCCTTTATGTCACGTGACTGTCAACATTTATTTAACGTTTTGAACGAATTCACTACCGCTGTGCTGCACACACACCCCAGCTTTTATAAAAACTCAATTTTAATACAGTGATTGAACACAAACGTAATTAATATAGCTAGTTGTAGTAGTTGTAGTAGTAGAGTAGCCGGCTGTCCATTTATCAATATTGAAATTTAGTAAGCGCACAAGTTCCAATTTAAACAATAACCGACTAATTTCACCTTGCCCACAATGATGTAGCCTGGCTGTATCAGGCGGGCTTTTGTTATTTGAAATAGCTGTTTTAGTTCAATAGTGGTGACTGAAGAATTCTATACAGCGTCCTGTTTGGACTAATTACTTTGAAAATGGCCACAATCAACAAAAATCGATGACAATATTGTATTGTCGGTAGGTAATGCAAATTGTAGAGTTAAGATGTACAAAGACTTTATGAAAATTTAAGTTTATTGATCTTGGCATTACGGAAATATCAAGAGGTCTATTTAGAGGGTCTTTACCCAGCTATTAGACCATTATTGTGTAAACTACAGTGTATAGAAAAATATTTTTACTGGTATTGCATGTATAAGAGCGGTGTGGTGTGGGTGTATCGATTTCAGATTGAAAGAATGTAGAACAGGTATGTTGGCGGGCCAAAATTCACCATCCGCGTAACAGTCTAAAGGTATTTTAATATGATTTTAGACGACTGCTGCACATTATTGAGAATCGACCGACATACTCAATACAGGGCCACAGATGCTACATAGAGAGTCATCCAACCAGTCTAACCGTCTCTGTCGTCTATGATTGTTGACAGTATCGGTAAGTCTTTGTTGGTTGTCGTCAATGTTATTGGTTTCTCAATAGCATACCATAACGGCAGTTTTTCTTTTTAGCCGCCCCTTGGATCCTTTATTTTTGTCATAGTAGAATTTTTTCGATTTCTGAATATTGACTATCTTTGGTTTGGCGAAAGTTGTCTTGAAATTGAATCTATGATGGTAAATTCTTCATGAGTTCCTTGGGAGTGATGTAAACAGAAATAATCGGATAGCCGCCATCGATAAATTCTAGTTAGTGCAGATCTGTTTATGAATATTTCATAGTCTTAATAGATTACAAACCGTTGTGTTTTAACTAGAATAATAGAACAATGGCGTCGTCTTTTATGCAGCAATTTCCCCAAATGACCATGGATATTTGTAATTTTTCTATTTCTACTCGATTATTCTCCACTATATTATTTTTGTATGTAGAACTCGTTCTTTTGTCGTTGGTTTTTAATAAAACTGTCTTTGATGTACTTTTTTGTTGTTGTATGTGTGTGTCTGCGTGTATGTGTTGTGCTCGTTAGTGGCTCCAGTTGGTTGGCTGCTTTTGTTTGGTTGATGATTATGTGCATTTTGCCTTCAATGTTTCACGTGCTTTGCAATCGCAAATACACAGTCCGCTTCGGCACGCTTTCATTTCTTCGGCCAACGTCAGTCTTGACGACGATCCTAACATCAAATCAAAGAACGAAAATTCATCAACAACATTCCAATCGAATAGCAACCGCAAATTACAAAATAATCCATTGTAGACGAGATTAATGATTGTTGGCGCAATCTACAATAAAAACAAATTATAGAAAATAAAAATAAATTGCATTCTATTATTGTAAAGTTTTTACGAAATTTGACAACATATCAACAATATAAAATGCTACATTAGTTCATCAATCATAAAAATAGCAGGAAACTTGTTTTGAAAAGCTAAGAAAACGTTTTGTCGATTATATGATGGTGTTCCGGTAAATTTGCCATGATAACTTTAACGACGTATTGAACATGGATCCATTTCCTTGCGTCTAACAAACAGATAAAAGAACCACATTATATTTGTATTTCATTTTTCTTTTTCTCTATTGCTAAACATTCTACAAATATTAGAACTGTTTCAGAAACGGAATCGGAAACTGATTTTTTTCAATTATTCAAACGGAAATAGGACAGGAACAGATACAGAAACGGAAAAAACAGGCACAACAAATAACTTGAAGTAACATTATAAATTATGGAAAACTAACAATCCTACCGGAGCATTATTGTTTCAATTTACAATAAATTGTTGGGCAATTATTGGAAAATCGATGATATTGACGAAATTATAGCGGAAAATATAACAAAACACAGAATTCAATCAAAATTTGCCACATAGCTACTCCTTGAGGTGCTCTTTCTAATGGTATTGTAATCATTTCCATATAGCATGAAACAAGCGAGATATCGGCCATTAAAATTGGGTATCTTTCGGACACCGAAATAAAAAAGAAATACCGTGAGCCGCCAAGTTTCTGTCAATTTTTCGGGAAAACTAACAAACCTGTGGGATATTTTTTTAGAGGCTTGACCAGCTCGCTCAATTTGCTACAGTCGGTTAGAAAATAATCGGAAAATCGATAAGATTGGTTAAATTGTGGAGGAAATGTGGAAAAATTCAATGAAAACTTCAAGACTGTCCTCCGTAGCTCAGATTTCAATAGGCATCTTTCGAAATAAAAACGCCTGTATTTGTTGAAATGCTCTTTCTAATGCTGCTTGATTAACAACAATGCCTTATCAAACAAAGGAGATATCTAGGGTTAAATTTGGCATTTTGCAGGAGAAGAAAGATATACTGTGTAACTACCCTCAAGTTTCCTACAATTTGCCGGAAAACTAGGAGATTTATTCGAAATTTGCTTGAAGATCTCGAAGGTTTTCAATATATTGTTAGAAAATAATTGAAAAATTGGTAATATTATAATTTCAGTAAAAAATATGTGGTAGCAGATTTCCTTAATTTTTCAGAAGTTCCGCAATCGTGGAACCAGAAACGGAAATCGGCGACATTTCTAACAAATATCAATATTTCCCTCTATATTTACTTTAAATTTGTTATATTTGAAAATCCATGTCAGTGAAACTCTAAACGATCTTTAATTAAAATGATCATTTTAAATGTAGTCGCTTTTATGAATATTTAAAATTTTGCCAACGACACATATGCGTTTATGTTTATCTAGTTTAAAACTAGGATCGTAACTTGTAAATTTTAAATTATCTAACAAATAGAAGATTACCTACCATCGTTGCCTACATTTACACGAAACGAAACTCATTCGGCTTTGAATATTATTCCATTAGGTTCTCAGTCTGTTGGCTTTTCAGCTAAAACTAAATATTCAGAATGTACAAAAACGGATTTTAGTTCAGGAAAAATTAAGAGTCGCGAAAAAATTACTGTATATATCTCTTAAAACGAAAATAATTCCCATATTGTAGTAAATATCGCTGAACAGGTGGCCGAAATTGTTTCAAATTATTTATAAATGACATTTCTCAACTAACAGTTTGTTATACGTTAGGTGGCCGTCAACGATAACGATCACCATTGATTTCCATCGTTTTGCTATATTTCCGATAATTTCCGTCAATATTTCAACGTTTTCTAGATTTGTTAAAGTTTCGTTGATGTGTAATGAAGACAGGTGAAGTTATACGATGCAAATAAACGGATGGAGATGTTGTAAATTTATAGAAAATTCCCGATATCGGTTCCGTGTCACTGTACAGTAAAGTACATGATGTCAAACTATAGCGAGAGGAAGATACTTTTTATTGGCTTCTGGTTAGTGTCGTGTTTGAGGTAATTGCATTGTCGACATATCATTGACAACAAAAATCTACTTTGACGGGAAATCCAACAATATTGTCCGTTTTATTGATGCAACGATTCGATACTTGCATTCGACTAAAACCAGTCAAGAATTTAAGCGATCAGGCTAGAATTCTGATACACGATTTCTCCTATATTTTACAGTCTATAGTTAAGTATCATGACTTGTTGGAAAGAGCATTTAAAGTTGCCCTAAGTGAATCTTGCTCTTCAGCAGAATTTTGTGAAAATTCTAGCTTATGATAAGATAAAACACCAGTGTCCTGCTTATTTTTCCCCAGAATTCCTCCTGTAATCGATAGTAAATTGGAAGAGCTTTATAAATATCCGATCGACTCGATAATTTTCAGAAAAATTAAGAATATATAGAGAGCATTTCAAACTGTCCTAAAAAGATTTTACTGTTTGGCAGAATTTTATAGAAATTGTGTGTTATAGATGATAATATACCTACATGAATATGTTTTTCATATTTTGTCCATAATTCAGTCGATACTAACTTATTTATAGTGAATATGCTTGTACACGATAGCAAATTGAAAGAGCTCTATAAATACCCAAGAAATTTTCCGGTAGATTGGCAGAAAATGAAGAAAAAATGACAATTTCGATAAAATTTCATGAAATTGAGCAAGATTTCGTGATAACAATGGTACAATTGGAAAGTCCATAGATAAAATTTTCCTCGAATTTTTATAAAACGTAAATCTAATTGGAAAAGTCCTTCCAGTTTGCTAGCGATTATAGGAATGTTCACTACAAATAAGTTATGGGAAAAAACGAAAAGTGCAAGCTTTCATATTGTCGTCGATTACTCAGAATTTCCACAAAATCTTGCCAAATGATCAAATCCGAAGTGTAGCTTGAAATGCTCTATCCGGAGGGCTAAAAACTACATTTTTGGGCAAAAGAAGGCAGAAATCGTTTCTAAAGCGTTTCAACGCAACCCTTTAGAGGTTGTTGTAATTAGTTTGGCGGTGGCAGGTGTGAAGAGAGCCTTACCGGGGATTTCGTGCCATTAATTCGATACAACTATGAGAAAATTTGTGGCACAACGACTGTTTTAGTTTGATAATTATAGGTAAAGATTTATCCGCATAAGTCGCTAATTTACATTTGCACGAGATTTCCCCATTTAATTCCATCATAATCTAATAACAAACGAATTTATTTATTTATTTTTCTTCTTGTAAGTTGCTTGTATTTATAAAATACAACGTAATTACGTTGATATAGAATTAGATGTGATAGTAGTAACAAAACAAAAAGTAATTAAAGTTATTTGCAAGCTGATCTAACGTATATAAACGTATTTCACCTGGGCTAATTGCGACCGGAACACGACATACGTCTCTCCTGCTTCAGGGAAATGGTTGGATGGTGAAACGCTACACGAGCGACTCGTTCGTCTCCTTATATTCCATTAAAATCCATCGCACAAATCATCCCTGACGCTAAGAATGCAATATTATCCCGGCTTTATTTTCATCAAACTCCCTGTACATACAGTTTTAAGCGGCAAAGCGGCGGCGGTTCGCCTCTTCGATTCTTATCAAATTAAAATTTAGTAGAGGTGATATTGTCGGCGACTTTTCATATATCATTTGCTATGCACGTGATCCGGTTATTTGACCGTAGAGAATATTCGTCTATCGTTATAGGTAATGGCAAATCGAATTGCAGCAATATAACCGATTGTTACATGGTGGAATTTATTTGAATTTGTGTTGACAGTGATGAGATTTCAAGGTATGTTGATTTCATCATTTTGAAAACTTGAAACTAATATATGTCTTCTTGTGAAATTTAAACACTTTCCAATAAAGGGCAAACATTCATTTTCAAGCTATTAAGTGAATCTTAATTAAATACTTTCCACCGGGGCTGATATCTCCAAGTGTCACATAACTATGCAGCAACATCTCACAGATCTAGTTTACACTTATTCACTCACACTCTCTCTTGTGCTCATTTTGTCGTAGCTACCGATCTCGTTTACATTACAACGAAGTATACGATGACAATTTTGCGAGAGTAATAGAGGCAACATCGCCGTACGTGCTGTATTAACGTTGAAATACAGGTGTTTATACATCTTTAGTTTGTTGGAATTACTCTATAGTGCAGATATATCACCATGTAACGCATATATTGTGGACATATCCCGGCGAATATCCTCACATAGAGTTTAAAATTTAATAGGAATTCTAAGCGAGTTTGCTGTTTTCAAAATTATTATGTAGATGAGGACTGGACGAAGATATCGTTGAAAATAGTCCCAGACCTATCAACACCACACAATCCGATTATTATCGTATGTAAGTACAATAATGGTTTTGTATAAATAAAATCTTGTTGAATACCGTGGAAATCACTACAAATGGGTAATTTTGTTGAGATTTCTCTAGTCTTAATATCGTTATTCAGACGACAATCTGTATTTGAATCGCAGATTTAACCGACAGCAGACCAAATGTCAGTCGCTTTGATGTTTTTTGATCAACCTGCTTTGCCGGTGTGTAATTGAAACAGAAACTATGGTCGGATTGGCAAATGTGTAATCTGTATGCAAAATGTGTCTTAATGCCATCCGGAGATATACAGTTTAGTAACAATGGTAATGCATCGATCCGTTACTACTACACTGAAATTTTGATAACAAAAAGTGGATTTTATTGAATTATCATCGTTAGATGTCCTACCGGGTGCTCCGTTCAAAAACACCATGTTTCACCTCGGACTAGAAGTTTATTGAGTGAGCAATTTTAAAAATATTTCAAGGATCTATAGGGCGCCTCTGGAAATCATTTTAGGAACATTTGTGCCTTGTAGTTGGTCAAAAATGTACGATTCCGTTCAAGACACGATTTTCAAAAACGAGTTACGCTCGTCAAATGATCTAGAATGACTTAAGGATTTTGATTGATTATTTCGTTTTTCTCGATTTTATTCAGGAATGCGATGGAGAAAATTTTTAAAAATGAGTCATTCTGAGCCATTTTACGTCACATAGTTAGAAACGAGCGTTTTTGACCAACTTCTCGATGAGTTATGCGGTTCAAATTGTGCTAAATTGATCTTCAAGGACCTCCTATAGATCCCTAAAAATTTTTGCGAATTTCTCACTAAATAAAGACACCTGCCATAGAAACGCATAGGTGAAACGCATGGTGTGTTGTCGATTATTAAATATTGCTACTGATAGTAATCCAGGCGCTTCAATTTTTGGTAACTTCCCGGAAAACCAGCCAACGGATTGGGAAATTTCTTGGCGACGTGGTAAGTGCTTTCCATTTATCAGCGATAATTTTGAAAAATGTGCAAAAAACAAGAAAAAATCACGCTCGTGGATTTTCGCTATAAATTCAAATTCAAATTAAATTTTCCAAAAACTTTCTCTAACGCTTCTTAGCAATTTATCGATTATTAAATATTTGGCGTTGTTTTGACACCAAATCGGACTTGACTTTTTGGGAATTTCTGGGAAAACTAGCCAACCGATTGGGAAATTTCGTGAATATTTCGAAAGCGTTTTTCATTTTCAGTAAACTCTGTCGGAATCATTGAAAATAAACAACATTGATTAAGCTATGAGGAAAAATATAAAAATATTGTTAAACTTGCTTAGTCTGTAACTCAAAATTCAGTCGGAATTTGTTGGAACGAAAAAATCTTTAGACCCACCATGAAATGCTTTTTTTAGTGTTTTGATTCTTGTAATATTCCCAAAAATAAGTGACAGGCTGATTAATTATCGTTCATATTCAAATGTAAATTGAAAAGGCAAAGCAATGGGCCTCCTACTAACAGAAACCCTGTCCAGTTCGGGCCTCTCTGAATATTTCTGAATGGATCACTCGGTAAATAGGCTGAGTAGTATCGCAATGTAGACGTTGTCTTTTAAATTGATTAACCTAATCAAGCTACGTTTGTCAGTTTCTATTATTATAACACACCATTATATTGTCTATATCAACGTCAAATCTGTAATGAATAGAGCCAGTATTATAAATCAATTTAATAAGAAAATGTCTAAATTACACATGCATATAAACAATCTTAGAATATTCGTTGTAATAAAACTGAACATTATCAATGTCGTCTATCATGTGGTAGAGTCTAAAACATGGAGGTCAGGACCGAACATATCTCATAGTCTAATTTCCGGAGGTCGCTGACTAATAACAGGCCTTTTACATAACTCGTAGCGTTTAGGAACGTTCAAGTTTCCTTTCTAAGACACACCGTTCTTCCAATATATGATGGTAGGTTAGCTACAATGCCGTTAATCATACATACCACATACTCTTAATATTAGAATGTGTATTATCGTCTGGCGGGCGAGCGATGTAGCAATAGCAGCAATTCACCCTCGTTCAATCTATTGTCAAAATGAAATCCACCCAAATCGATATCATGGAAAATTAATAAATGTAATAAACGTACATAGATTGGGGCGTGGGGGGTTGAAGAATGTCGCAAGACGCTTTTAATTGAGCTACGCTTTTCTAATAAAATACCGATAAATTATGTTGTTATTATATTGTGTAGCCTCGCCTCTATTCTGAATGATTATTTTTATGGGGCAATCTGAACGTTCATTTTCGACGAGTTATTGTCAATAATTCCCGTTTGTTTAGGATATACGATAAATCTTTTACTATTACTATACACCTATAAACAACTGGAGTTTTTAACGGTTAGATCACTGCTGCATCTCATCTTGGATGGTAATTAAATCGAGTGAGCACGTTGTAGAAATGAGAGTTAATAAGCATATGTAAATTGTGTAATAACTTGGAAACGATTGTAACGGCCGTCATGAGAGAATCTCATTAGAGATGGAACGACTTTTATAAAGTCCCCTTATACTCAAACTAGTACTTGATCTTTTGACGTAATTCCTTTAAATAAATCTCTCTAATCATACAATATAATGTACTAAATACGCACTAAAACAACATTTACAACTACAAACTAGGACACTGTCTGTGTGTAATAAGACAGTGGCAAGATTCACTGCCAAACTTGGAACGCCTGTGGTGTTCCGATAAGGCGACATCTTCTTATATCGTACTATGTTGTACTCGTTTAAACCAGCTTGATGTGAAATAGGGACCGATGGACAATCCAGTTTTATGAATATCCAACGATCGGATTATTAACAAAACATTGACATTAAGATGTCGGTCCGAAATTTATCGTTAATGGAATTTACAATGGAAATTTCTTCGAGAACGAGTCAGCTGTTGTTTTAAAACACAATCAATTATTAGTCAGTCAATCGAACAACGTCTGACGGGTACAATTTATAATTTGTAAGGACAAAAGGATAATAATAGAAGAAGAACGAACGGAAAAAAGTCATACGACTGCCGTTCAGTTAATATTTGGTGGACGTAAACGAAGATGCTGTTTCTCGACGACAGATGTTTGATGTTGCTGGTGCTCGACGGCGCTTGCTCCCTCTATGATTTACTACTTCTTCTGATTACAATTTGATGATTGTTCCTTATCTTGGCAGGGTGTTCGTCTCCCATACAACAAGCCCAAGTTTCGAGAAAAGTGTTTGGGACATTAATGGTGAAGTTAACTTTTATAAAATATTAAATTCATAAAACGTTATGACGGCCACTAAATGCCTATATCAAAGTATCCAAGAGGTCCATAAACCGGACGATGATGATGCAATATTCGTCCAACATTCAACACTAAATATAATTTCATTAGAGATTTAATGTTGGAGGCTGCATGAACCCATCCGGCCGGCTATCCTAATAGAAAATTTCACAAATTTGTTAACTAAATTAACATTGAAGAACATCCATTCGAGATGCCGTACAACAATAAAAGAAACACACGATGTAGATCGGAAAAAGAACAACTTCGTTGTATATCTGGCCGGTTACGATTTGCAATCAGCCGGCCGTAACGTATCCGATCGCCGCTTGCCAACTTTTATTTCTCTTTACTACAATAAAATTGTATTTCCAGTTTATATCATTGATGGTCTGTAAAATAATATCGTGCACAATTCGCAAGGCACGTAAATCTCTTGGATTTACCAACGAATTTTCCATATCAAACATTTTATGTCTTAGTCGAGTTGTTCGATAGGAAACACCCCTTATAGATTTACAACCGTTATCACTAACCACCAATTCTATTATTTCTTCTATACAAGGGCTACTATTGACCGAATTGGAAATTTCAAATTTCGCGCTTTTAAACAATCGAATTGGCAACTCTGTCTAGGTAAATCCCCCTACTTTGAATTCTAACCTTAAATTTTGCTGACGTTATAGTTACTCGTGTGTTTTTAATGGTAGAGTTCTAACATTTTGAGCAATTTGTAAATTATTTGCACAAAATTCTTGATTTTCACGGTAAAGGATGTTTATAGTAGTTTCTCTATTTTTTAAATAGTTTTTAGTAAAATATTTCGCCCCAATTGTCAAAACAATTTATAAATTTGAAATACTCGAAAAATTGTACTAATAAAACAAATTTTAAGGTTAGAAAGTCGCCTTTTTGAAAGGCGCACAATTTAAAATTTCCAATTGCTCAATAGAAATCGTGCATATCAATCGATGTGTCGTACAAGAGGCTGTGTAGACGAGACCTTAGCTTTATTGGTCCATATATATGCAATCGAACATAAATCCAGTTCAGTAACAATTCGGACAGAGATAGGAATAGGTTATTTTATGCCTTGACGGGAATCATAAAGGCAAACAACAATAACAACAGCAGGTTCAGCAGGAAACGTCACCAGCTGTCTGCCGGATCTGTGTCCGAATCGGTCGACTAGAAATAAACTTTAGTACTGAATATTTTCTAAGAAATCCACCCTTAAACTATATTCAGGTGATTTTCATTGAAATAAAATTCAACTAAATATTGATGAATATTAATTCAATTAAAGCGAATTGTTGATGGTTTTTCCAACGAATTCGCTTAATTTGATTTCCGATTTTGTGCGGTCCGAAATACGTATTTATGAAATACAAAATGAAATGTGATGTAACCTGGCGGACATATGTGTCTGATTAGTTTGTTTCTATTCCATTGGGTATTGTACACTGTTCGCTTACAAAACTAATCTTGTTCCTGCACTCTCGGCATTTTGTATTGCACAAAATTTTGTTGTAATGTGTTTATAACTTTATTATTTTACAATCTGTTATTGTATTTTTTTGTTATATTAACAATACGATCATTACACATTTATTTAAATGATAAAATTTTGGTAGTCTCTTTGTCATTTACGTCTATATGTCAGCCGCTCTATTAACTCTGATATCAATCATATTACGTGTTTATATACCAATTATTAACATCGTGTTGTTGATGTTGAACTCATCGATGTTGCGACATTACGTGAGGATGGATGGTTTTCATTTTTCCCCCTTGTCGACCCTTTATTTTAATTAATGTCACAACAGGTTAATTGTACAACAGACTTTTAATTCTCACGTTAACAAGACATTAGCTTTGCTTGTGTTTTAATGAAATTTTTTTGATTAAATATGAAGAAAAGACAAATAAACTCCGATTTGAAAAACATCGCGATACTACCGGGTTTGTCCCGGAAGTAATGCGTGACTTTGCAAACCCACCGGACCGGTTCAGATAGGTGGGGGGTCTAAGCGTGCCGGCCGCCTCCGAGCTCTGTAGTCACCTCGACGAGATAAAAATCGAGTTTTGCGTTAAACTTAAAAGTTTTCAAATGCTCCAGCAAGATTTTGGGAAATATTGCCACCAACAAGAGGTTCCTAGAGGGCCGAGAGGATGTCACCAATGAATCTCGCTAAGAACACCCAGTTTAATCAATGACACAAGATGTTTCCAGAGGGCTGGGAGGGTTTCATCAATGAAGCTCGTTTAGGACACCAATCCCAGTCCAATCGGTGGCCGAAGATGTTCGTAGAGGGCCGCGAGGATGTCACCAATGAAGCTCGCTTAGGACACCAGAGGAATTGTGCATCATGAGTGCTTCCTGGAGAGGCCCTACCTTTACATCTTTACGAGTCAGTGCTCATGAGATTTACCTTCAGAGCGGCCCGCGTTCGACCTAAGGAGGCTCCACCACGACAATGCCTCTTCACCCGCCACTTAAATTATCACCACCACGCTTGTTTTTGTTCGCCAGGCACAACATTAGACGAGGCCAGAACCGCTGGAAGAGGTGTATCAACGCGTTAGGAGATTATTTTGAAGAATTTCAATTCGGCGCATTACTTTTGGGACAAATCCTATACTACAAAATTTACAAGTAGGTATTGTTGAGATTATCTGGTTAAGCGTCTAAATTGAAAAAACATCCGATGCAACTAATCGAGCCTCTCTCCAACACTCACCTTTCAGTTTAATGTTGTCTATCTTTCGTATATTTCGCCGTCATCACCATCGACCCGATATGATGGTGGATGGGATAATATTGCGGCGCGCCTGTGAGAAGCGTAAAGAGATGCAACGCTTATAAAATATGTATTATCACGGACAAAAATCTCCGACGTGCTGAAATATTCAGTACCTCGCTTGAATGATAATACCATCATGTGTTCATCTTCCTCTATCCTGTATGTTGTACGGAAGAGAGATGTTTAAAAGAAACTGGACAGTGAATTCATTCATTCTGAAAAAAATTTGAGCGAAAGAGAGATGCAAAAAACCGGTGAATACATTATAGCGATATTTACAGGAGCTTATCGTAACATGAAGCGACACTTTACAAGTCATGTAACGACATTTCGTACTTTTATAACTTTTTAAAAAGTTACTGATTCTACTTTGCGATATGCGCATATTGTTGACCATTTACAGCACAATTTTCTTTGTTCTTTTATCAAAAAAATAGTTTAATCAAATCGTAATGAAAGGGACGATTTCGAATGGAATTGAATGTTGTTGAGACGATTCCGTCAGTAATCTCGCGGTGGATCTTGAGAATGTTAGGGGAAATATTGTAGTAGTAAAAAACGGGGACGCTTCTGCGATTCTATAGAATTCACATGCTGATTGAAGATTTAACGATAAAAACTATATTGACTATTTCATCCAAATCCAACCGATTGTCTGGATCCTTTATAGGTTATATGTATGTAATATACTTTTACACATTTACGTACAATTCATATTCATAATCCAATGTTCTATCGGATAGAGGGCAAGTTTGTACAATCGTCGTGTTCACGTTTATTTTCTTCAATTCGGTTTCCCTGGATCGCACTGTTCGTTGGCTGGAAAATTATGAAAATTGAAAAGACCGTTCTTGTGAATCGTAGAGACCGCTTCCGCCAATTTAACAATGCTACTTTGCCTTGATATCGAGACTTATTTAGGTATTAGCTTGCCGTTTGAACTCCCTTTTTTCCTCTTATATTCAACGATTTGCTTTCGAATATAAATCTTTATTATAGTTAGATATTGTTGTCGGTTAATCTAATATTGATGTTTCTGTACGTGATTCGATATATGCAGTAAAATGATGAATTCGACGAATATACCATGTCTCGTCTCCGGTAGGTATCGAATAATAGAGACAACGGATACGGGACGGACGCCCCTCAATGTATTGTTTTCCAAGCATCGCATCTAGATGGTGAAATAGAGAAACACACAGTGGGATCGTTCTTGTGGTCCGGATTTGAGTGCTTTAGTTCCAACTAAATGGAGGAATAGTTGTAAAGAGTTGTCGATTTGCGATTCACTTGCCAATATACCGAGAGATATTGTCTCCTTCAATACAAACATTGATTGTATTTAATGTCTTTGTAACAATAAACATGTGGATCTTATTCAAATGCCGATTTCAACACTTGATTAAACTATAGATCAATTGTTGAATTTAATATTAAATATACGAAATCTCAAACGTATATTAGCTATAAAATCTAAAATGATTAAAGTTCGCTTGATTGATTGGACCGTATTTGAATATATATTAATAGAATATTCGTAGAATGATCTAAAAGCATCCCTTTTAAGTGTTGTGAATATTTAATGGTAATGTTCAGGCAAGTGGTTCGTCTATATCGATCGGATGACAGTGAGGCACCACCAACAGTCTTCATTAAATCGTACATCCTGCGTTTCTTCGATACAATTAAATATTCCTTGTGTGGCAAAAGAAAAATGTTCTCAATATCGCATAGGATCTATTGTAAATTGATACTCTATCGATAATACAACAACCGGATAGGATTACATCTCTATTCCTTTAACGATTCGTTAAATATTCGCTTAACCGATACGTTCTAGTCAATTATTCAAAAAACCTATTGACAATGACATATTCTATTTAGTAAAAGTGTGGCCGCAATAAAACTTTCGTAATTGTAGAGTCATAAATCAGGTTAATTACAAGTCAGCAAATGAATAATTACGAAATGAAGCTTTCCCTTCTTCCCTTTTTTCGTCTTTCTCCCCTTTTCCCCGCTATCTAGCTTTTATATTCACGTATGTATAAGTGTTTGCTTCGAACCATCGTCTACTTTAAACCGATAGAAAAACGTCTTTTTACTGGTGAATTTGGCGCCTGCGTCGCGACGCTACTATCAAACATTGCCCACATGTAAAATACAATCAGTCCGACGCCGACTTGTAGCGTCGTCGTTGTTATTATCAACATCTGTTGTTTTAAATATAGAGATAAAAGAGGTTCGACGCGATAATGTTGTTACAATTGCAGATCTTTTATTAATTTTAATTTGCTTAAATCAAATCCAATAAGTATGCCAGCAGATGAAGAATTACATTTGAACGGAATTGGACGGACGCAAAGTATTTATCAACAACCATCAACTGGTGAGAAGCACGTCTTGTTTTATCCCACGAGTCCTGCACCGTCCGTCAACTCGGAAGAACGCCGCAGTTGGTCGCAGGCCTCCTCTTCCATAGCCAATACTCAAGTGAGTATTTTTTATAAATTTNAAAAAAATGTTGAAAAAATAAACCACCTAAGGCTAGTTTATGCGAAACTACATCCATAAACTTTTATTTATTTTTATTCTACTGCTACTATTAATGGAAAGCAACTGTTTTCTATTTTACCACAAAACAACTTTGATTACCCTCTCTAGAATTTGAAAATTATCCTTTTCTTTCGAGTATAAAACGAGCCATCAAGCCTGTTTGTAACATGACCGTATTCAACTCGAAAGATTGTGGAAACATCTGCGACATTATTTGTAAGTATATAGTAAGAAAAGGGGGTTGCGTTGCGATCAATCGACAAAGCAAATTTTTGGACAAAACAACTCTATAAATGAAACAGAACAGAAAGTATAGAATTAGAAGTTTGTTAAACCACCTGCTCTCTTTTTATTTTGTATGGAATTTAGCAAAATTTCCAAAAAAAACGAATTACAAAATAGACGAATAGAATGGATGAAAATGTAGTAAATATAAAAATCAAGATTGGCACATAAACGTCATGAAAGAAATATTGGATTTTAACAGGGGCAAAAGAGCATTCAAGTAGAGTTATTCACGTATAGAGGCGGTACGATTTGAGCGCAACAACCCATTTTATTAATCCACCGTTCGTGAATACATAATAAAAGGGTGGCACAATAAATGAAAAGAGCATCACATGGTTACTACAGAATAACAATGCACGTTTATATTGTATACCAATCATTTCATGTATCTTTAATATTCACCCTCAACGCGTATTTATTATAAATACGAACATTACAAGCGCGCATCCACGGTTTAATTTCTTTTGCTTTTCTAGCTGGAGAAATAGAAATCCCGTCTATTTGATATGTTTTAATTAAAAATTAAAGCTTCGCGTGTATGTGTAGGCAGGTGGTAGACGACTATCTGGAATGTAATGTAAGAACCTAAGGGAATTACCGATAAATACCAGATTGTCATTCCCGAATACCGTGCAGTCTTGTGGCAACAATTTTGATCAAATTTCACCCCCCAATTATCGTCTATTATTAGACATTAACAACAATTGTGATATTTTTGTAAATAAGTTTATCTGCTAATTAGAAACTCCAACTGGCAAAAAATTGGTAAGTTGTAATTATGCTATGTTTGGAATATTCCCATAAGAAAAACATCTCTATAGTGTTCATTTTACAGATCATTAGCGAATAAAGTTCAATTAATCTCTGTTGCTTTGGGTTAATGAGTTATGATCTTGACTGATGGATCGTTGATAGCAAAACAAAAATTTACACAGAGACAGGGAGTATTGGTTAAAAAAATCCACCCCTCAAATCAATCCTACTTATTCGCTAGGGTATCCTTAATTACCCACTGGAAAATGGTGTAAATAGATAACGACCTGTAAGTAAATGTTGGTAGTTTATTACTGTATCAGTTGGATTGGTTTTTTCGAGTATTATTCCCATCATTATTTCCACATTTTTCCCCAATACGAGGGGATGGCTTTATCTGGCCGTCGTATTCAGTTCCAATTAATTTATGACCATTCTAAATCCCGTGTGGTAGAGTGCCGTGGCCAACGCTATATATCAGTTCTAACACATACCTGTCGCTGGTGCTAGCGCTTTGCACACCTTACTGGACTACCGGCCGCCACACGTACACGACATACAACTGGATCCTCTTCATACCGAACACGCCGAATTGGTCCTCTTAACTTATACGAAAAGTTGTACAGCCACTTTCAGGTCGGCTAATGGAAATTAATGGTATCTCATTTTTATACCTTTTTTCTCTCTTCGTATTTTTACGAGAAATATCAAAAACTGTTGAAAAATTCTACATCGTTTCCTAACGTAATGATGGAACTATTCCGTATGAGAAAGTTTCTTGATAAATTGACAAACTCGTAACGGGAAATTTTAAAGATACAAAAATTTATGCAATAATTTGTATTTTTCTGCTGTTACAAATAAATTCTAGATGGTTTTCCATCTTCCTTCATCATCGTCTTCTAGTGCTATCGTGTGATTAATGCGGGAATGTTTCAAAAATAATGTCTCATTAACGTCTCGCCCCTCACCACAATATGGCGATTTATGGCAGAAAACTCGCTTTACAAGCCCAACATAAATCAAACAATGCCACCACCACCACCAACAGTGGTCTATAAAGTTGTCTGTCCCTAAAGAAATTTCAGTTGTCGCAGCAACTAAACGTAAATAATAAGATTTTTAAAAATTCGCATCTTCTATTAAGTTTGCGATAATTTATGTAAAGTTGTATAAGGAGCTTGACGGGAGTTACGTGTCAACTTTAGACCGCAAAATAAGATATAAATACATATAAACAGAGAGAGAATGAACGACACGGTGAAAAGTTTCAAAGCTTATTTATTAAAAGAGATTATTTCCACAACAAACGTATTATAACGCTGCTTAGAGAGTATTGCTGGTGTTCGTTGAAATAAATCGTCTAAAATTTTACAAAAGCAACAACACGTCTCTGTGTTATACAAAATTATTATGTCGATCAATTTCGCCATCGACCATACCGTAGAACTAATCTTGTACATGAATTTTCAATTATACGATCGATTTTTACACGTTTTTTTCCGTTGTTAAAGTTCTCTTTTATACATCAACAATTGAACGTCAGTACCAAGCCGGAAAGCGATTTTCATATAGAAGAGAACATAAAATGTTAATTACCAAACTGCAATATTATTATGTCAATTTCATATATAAGTTTGGTATTAATTAAAACAGCTTTGTCGGGTATTTTGTAAAATAAACTGCCTGTGTAAAGCTTTTAACACACTCTCCACAAAGGGTACCTTAATTGAACTTGTTCCTCTGAAATTTAAACTGTCCGTACAAGCTTCTAAAAATTTCTGCTTTTCATCTCAACACAACAATTTTCAAACAACAAATCTTTGCCCTCCTATAAGTTGCCGGTATATTTACATCGTAGGGGTTGTACAAACGATTGAAATCACGTGACAAATCATAATATCGCGTGATTTCGATTTTGTGAAAGTTTCATATCTACAGTTTGAGATTTGTGCGATTTTCTAATCTAAATTGCACGTGTATCGCCCTTTTCGGTTCAGAAAAACATAGCGTTCGAAGGACAAAATCAAATTAATTCAATATTTTACAACTATCGTTTATCAAATTGAGCTATTCACTGCCAGATAGAATTAGGCTATTATTATAGTTTGGACTAAACGAATTTCCGGTCTACAATTCGAAATTTTTACCTTACCAGTCGGTCGAATGAATCTCGCAATTGTAACCGAGTTGATGAAATTATGCCGGATATCGTTCGTTGTAATGCATGCGTTATTGTTGAAGAAAAGCGAAACAGGGCGCTTTAAAATCGGATAGAGTTAGTTTACGAAATGTTCCATTGTTCGCGTTAATTATATCTATTCTGTTGTATTGTTACATATTCTAATCTAATTTCGACAAAGACGGTATAAATTCATACGCGAATACAATACGTTGGGTGCATTTTAGTATTTGTATGGTGTGAATTTCATCTAAATTGTGGCGAATTATCAACCAAAAAAATTTACATGGAGTGCATAAATCAAGCAGTTGTCTCGTTAATTTCGTAGATTTTAAAATAAATCGACTCAGGTTGAAAGTTGACTCGTTAATTTGCCGTAGCGACACGTTTTTATATTGCAACAGAAGGAAAAACGGTGTGTTTATATAGATGAAAGTCGGATTATAATGATAAATCTGTGCAGTAGCTATGTTAATTCATTAACATAGAATAGGGCCATTGGGGCCGGATTAAATTTGTAAATTACAATATAATCAAATTAACTTTTAACATAATTCTCGTCTCTGCTACTACCTGCCGCTGAATTGTTGAATTGTTGTATAATTTCCCGGTAGGTCGCTTAACATAAAATTATCTCGTTCACCATATCGATAAACTATTCGAGTTCTATCACACATATGTTTGAAGATTTGTAAAAGCCCTATTGGGAGTATGATGCGTGAATTTTTGCGAATTCCCGACAAGATTTCGCTTACATTCGCCCCCAGATGGTCGTCGAACTATCTACAAACTGGCGTAGTTTTAATGTAAATGTTTTGTTTTGACAATACAAATAGATTTGTGTAATATTTTAACGGAAACTTTAACGTACAAATCATCGTGAGAAGTCGAAAAGGTGAAAAGTCGGCGATTTCATTTCAACTTTTCTAATGTTCGAATCAATACGGCCAAACTATTCTTTAAAATATTATAAGCCCGGATAGAATCACTCAAGCGATTCGAAGTTAAATCGGCAAATCAACATGGAGATTTTTGTTAATTTCAAATTACGAATTTCATCCGAATAGCATCTTTATATAAATGAGAAGTAGTTTGCATTGAGTCCGAATAAAAACGACCCAGTCTATAAAATAAATGACATAATTTCTGGCAAATAAAGGCAATGGATAAGATCTCGATGGAAATGCCAGAGATCCATTATAACTATTTCCAGTCGTTCTTGGAGCGTTTGTGGAAAAAGATAGAAACAACGGCGCGCGGTTTGTCTAAATCCTTCTAAAGTTATCAGAATTATTGTGGACTGCTTGTAGCTTCGTCCTCTGCTTATTCGTATCCCCATCAGTCGCCAGTCTAAGCGCTGGGATTATTCGTTTTAAGTCCGATATAAAATAATTCTATCGGTCTTTCCGGCGGTCTGTTGGTTAATTATCGGCTCATCTATAGTTTCTCATAGCTTTCATTAGTTTAATGGTAGCATTTAGGATAGTAGCGTTTACTTTGTTCTCGATATTGTCATGTAGGCATACGCACTCGGACAATCTCATAGTTAGTTAGGGCATGATCTATTATGGTTGCAATGGTAATGCATTGGCTTGATTATCTCTAACAAATTGATGATACGTGAACTATATATAATGAGTATCGTGACAATATTGCACTGATTAGTTAGGCAATATTTTATAATATAATTGCAATTGTAATTTTTCGAACGAAAAAAACAATCAACACCTGTTGTTCTACTAAGTAGCAAAACTCTAAACTAGATTAGATTAAACCTCATTTAGTTGTGCACATATTCTACACATCCCTGTAGATTAGAATAGAATAAGCTTGAGCACAGTTTGTTTTAAACGAGTTCCCCCATCGCTGAACCTTAGTTCCTGATCTAGTCGACGACGAACGACCGGACTATTTTCATTCCACGTTGTTTCAAGTTTACACACCGACAAGTGTTTTGTTAATTTCCTCGAGAGAAACTAGTCCTTGACCATTAAACAAACATATACTTGTCCTTTACTAATTACATCTACATCATAGATTTAACTCCCTAAAATTAACATTATTATTATTATTATTATTTTAACGATAACAGTAAGGCGTGAGTGAACGACACCCTACTAGTGGAAATATTAAATTGCGACTTGTTCTCATTAACATCCCGCGTTGTAATTGTAAAACTTGTTCGTAGAATACGAGCAATTACTCGTCTTAATATTACATCAGTTTGTTATCCGGATTGCTTTTGTGACGAGAACGGCGTGAAAAATTCAACACCATCAGCAAATAAGGATGAAGGAACGGCAAAGGAAGCGCACCAACATTGATTTATGGTGGAATTTTCGGTTTTTAATTCAATAAAAATAAAAATCCTTCCGTATGATTGAATCGATTTGATGGTTAATAAATGAGAATCGTTCAATAATTGATTAAGACAGCCGATGGAAAATGAAAGTCGACCGTAACTTGAATTATAGCTCGATTTGATTAAGGTATAATAGTGGTAGGCAAATATCGGAAAAGACATTAATTTCTAGATTATACAGAAGATCTGATCTGTGGTAGATTGGTATAAATTTCGTGCGGCTAACACGAATTAAATCTTGTAATTGTGTGTAAATCCTCTGTTAAAACAATACATCGATGAAAGTTTAAAACTAACATACGTCTTGCTTAAAAGCTCTCATGTGATCAATAAAAATAACTGTGTGGATGTAATAAAGTGTGCAACTGATCCTTGCACTGTCTAGATGAACTTTGTTCGAAATGTCGTTGTCACATTCGGCTTGAAAACTTCCAAACTAAACGAGTAATTGGCGACGACTTCGGGCTGAATTCTTCAAAAACAAATCACGTCTAGTATTACCAAATGTTGCTTGATTACTTAAAATAAAAGATGGTATCCGGGAATTAATATACGGATTGTGAATTGAAATCGATTCCTGTGTACAGCAGTGATCAAAACAGACATTTACCCACATTTCATTAGTGATTGTGTTCTATAAAGAACAATATTGTTAGTGCACACAAGGTAGATTGAATCAATATACGTCTGCTACTATTAAACTGAACGATGTATTAAATTTGCATTGTTTTCACAATAAGTTGTGACTGTTGTTAGCTTCAATATTATCTCTACAATATGCCAATAAAACTTTGTTATTAAAATTATGAAAATTTAAAGTTGGCGTGTTTTTCTATATAAAAATAGAACAAATCTTATCCAAGTTTCATTAATCAAACAAAGTATCTAAAAAACAATCACTTTTATAGAGCTGCAGTGAAACATCTCGATTTACGGCCATATTGTTAGTTGCAATTTTGGTGTCTTAAAGTTTTCTAATTTGATACTTTGCTTGTACTCAAACTGTAAAGTCAATGGCTTACAGTTGCTTCAAATTTCATCAAATCCCCAACACTCGCTTCTTGTTATGTTAAAGAATAAATTACATTCTTAATATTAAATGATCCAATAACTTAACATTATAAACGAATAGTTGTGTTAGATATATATGTTGGCACATTTGCCCACTTCATCATAGACGGCGACAACCGGAACAAATGGAATCCGGGCGCATCTCGCAGGTCATACGCATATTTGACATGTTGAAATATGACAACTGTGACAGAGAAGGATTTACGGTTTTCTTTAATTCGTATCAGTAACTGTCAAGTTTACCTTATTTTTTCCGAAATGGTGTTTTTTCAACTAAATTTAATTCGACAATCATGGATTGTCGGTGATCGTAAAATAACATTTAGCCTCCACTTAGCCGCTCTAATTGAATAGGGATCTGGTACCGTTTTCAAGATCTAGTCTGACTAATTGAATTCTAAAGAATTCGCTTTTTCTTCGTATTCATTCGTTTGCTTTTAAACATCCAACTGTATGTAGACATTGTGGGCTATGTGTACACAGCCTTGTGACCTCTCTACTACTACCACACACGTCTACACAAAACACAAACGATTTTTGTGGTTGTATCTTGTTAAGGTTTCCACTCACGTCCCGTATTATATAGCAGCAACGTTCCTTTGCTCTGCCTTTCATCTTTCCACATTACAACATTACACACGAAACCAATTATGTACACCTTTGTGTATTGCCCCTATTAGCTATTCGTCGTTGGTGCATCTTACAATAACTAACGTTTGTTTCGTTGGAAATTCAACGAAAAATTCCGGTTAAATCAATCAATCAATCGATAAACTAGCAGAAAATAGAATTAACATTTCAATTATGCATTTTAATTGGCGCTACAATAAACAATTATTATTGAAATAGATTTGACAAAAAATCCATCAGATTTATGTAAATTGCGTATATGTTGAATACGCGACATTAATTTCAAGTTATTATTAAACGTGGCGCGCACCCCTTTGATGTAAATTATTAATAAACAAGTAGATAAAGACAATGATCTATTAATGTTGTAATAAATATTAATTACAACCATTATTAAGTAAGAATTGCACGGGTGAAATTTGCATTGTAAATAAGTTTGAAATTTAAGTGGCTTCATTTTCCATAAAGCGGATTAATAGTGGCCATTATTCCAATCCCAGAAAAGTTTCAATCTATAACACAGAATTGATTGTAGTTGGGTAAATATTGACGAACTTCACCCCTATCTATGTGGGATTTATTTTTGAATAAATTGAAAATATTGTCAACGGTCATGTTCCAATATTTAAATATCCATTCCAATATTCAAATATAAAATTAGTTTAAATAATAATATCGAGATTTTATCTAAATTTAATTCCACGTAAACTTAGAAACCATCTCTTCAATTTTAGAATGATAATTTATGCATCACACGAAGGAAATTGCCTTCGTTTTCACGCCGGAATTCCCACAACAGAAGCATCACATTGAAAAAGAGCTCTGCCATTAAATAAGGATCACCTAGTAACAGTCTCGTGTTCGAGCATTAATTCTGGTTACACATCGAAAAATCTGGGACCTTTTACCATAACCATTCACGAATTTTAATCCAACTAATTGAAATGGGATTAATTGTTTATTTTTGCTCGATTTTATTCTTTGTTGTTGATATTATAGATAATGTTGTCGTTCATTTTGCGGTTAAACTATCAGATTAACGCTAGTAATAGATGGTGGTTGATGATGAAATCGCGACCTCTTCCCAAGTTACATGCTTAACGGAGCATCACTTTATCGGGATTAGGCATCGTGACGGTCCCTTGTTCCCTATAAACTTGCTACACATTGTCTTATCTGGAGATTTTCGGAAAATTGATTGATCATCTGGAATAATCCCATATTGTATACAATTATTGAAATTTTATCGGCTGAATTATGATTTTTTGTTTCGAAAAATTCTATTCGAATAATTAGAAAGTGGCTTTGTTGCTTAGTTTATTCTATGAACAATAGATATAACAAATATATGTGGCTTCTGGAACAATGCGTTCATTAAAATAATGACTTCTCGAATAATACAACGTATAATCCTGTTACAAATTCCATCCTTTAATTGGTACAGTACACTCTATCTCCTTTCTGTCCGGATAAATATTGTTGATTTGTTCGGGATTTTGCCAAATATACGTTAAAATAAAAGGAGAATCCCTCGAGCATTTAGTTGAATTAACACAAAATAATACAATTGTTGTCTAGAGAAACAAAAATTCTATGAACTTATCTATTATTGTTGAGTAACGTATACGTGGGAATTAACTGATTAAACAAACTTCAAAATGTCAATTTGTTAACGGTAAAATCATGTTTTATTCGCATACTTGTGGTTTTTGAGCGATTTAAAATATTCACACCCATAAATGATCAGTTCATCAACGAAAACTTATGAATAAACCGATGGAAATTCGTTCGATAATCGGCCAAGTTTCATCAAAGAAATCAACCGCTTTGGCCTCCCTCCTTTTGTTGTAATTTAAGCAAAATGATTAGAAATCCTGAGTGTATCAGACATTGTAATCTAAAGCCGACTTGTTTTGTTAATTTGAAAAGTACAGTTTTTATCGCAACTAGTTATATTTAGGTTTAATTAAATTTAGATGGAATTTCTCTCGGCGCATCCACCATTTGTACACACAGCAATCTCACAAATTATTGATTTTATTCCATTATTATTAACATGATCAATATTTAAATGCAATGGAGATAGAGTGTTTTTTAATAGTTGTCATCAAATCAATCCAATTGTCGACATATACCTGGTCTGGATATAATTAGATTTAATATTAAATATTAACGATTATTTGGATTTTATTTAAACAGTATCTGGGTACAATTCAAATTCTCAGCCACAACCAAAGCAATAATCTCCTTGTAAATATGTTAATATTCAAAACGTGAGCTGATTATGTTTCCGTTATAATATAACTCTCCAGGATTCCGTTGGAAAACTTTAATCTCATGTTTAGTTTACGTGTCTACAACTTCTAACTGAAACTTGCAGTCACTTGTCTGTTTCCCATTTATTATAACAACAATTTAATCAACAAAATATCCAAACATGTGTACAATACGACAGACTATTGTTAAGAATTTTTAACAAGTCATCTCTACCATTTTTAACAAATAAACTTACAACAATCTTGAAGACTTTGAAGGTTTCAAAGCACGTAACTTTGTTAATTGAATTCGTTTCTATTGCACCTTCGAGTTATTTCGTTAATTATTCTGTTAATTTTCTCGGCTATTATCGATTAGAATATTGAGGACAACAAATTAACGTACCAAATAACCGTATCTAAATATATCAATGTAGGAATGTCTATTGAGTATAACATGAAACACTAACAATATTATTATCTACCTACTCGAATTGGTCAGTTTCTATGTATTGTTATCTAATGAATTGAGACGTATCTATCACTACAGTAAATTCTGTCAGGTGTCTATCAATCATTACTAACAACCGGAAACTGATCCGTTTAATTGCTAGACTAAATGTTTATCAATCATTGATATTAATAATTAATTAGATCTTGTACATAGTAATTGATAATGATAACATTCTCACAATTAACAATTAAACGTTAAGATTACTGAAATTATAATTGGAACAGCTTGTTGTTAATTATTAATTTCAAGACGATTATCAAAAAAAAAACGGATAATGATGCCATTAGTCGGTTGATTTATTTTTCGATAATGATACAATACTAATCGATTCTCTCTTTATCGAATACGATTTTGGATAATAATAATCGTTATTATCTATTCCCTAACAACAATGATGTGATAATGATTATATAGTTGAACTTTAAAGCTGGACACGTTTAGTTTGGAATTAAATAGAGGTATTAGACAGATGTTTCTGTTAACCGGAATAACATGTCGCTGTTACCTAGAGCCGAGAAAAGCCAATAAGTTACATGTCATTGTAAACAAGGGTGTATGTGTGTGTATGGGGTAGGCCCCTCTACCTAGATTATGCAGTCAAATGAGATTGTGGAATATGCATGAAAGCCGTTATGGGACTCTATATATGTGTTGTGATGGCGCAATTTCTCTCGCTCTCGATCTATACAATATTTGTACGTTTGTATAAAATACACCTGGTGGTTCACTAAATTTTCGGTGTGATTTGAATCGACTGGAATTCCTAAAAAATCCAGAAATATTCTAGTCTTAAAAGGATGTTCAGACAAACAAATTTCTGCTCAGTTGATCAGTTTCCTTTGTATACAAAAACTGGGTCATTGGTAGCTAATTCGCCTTAATGAATTGCTACCAATATTCATAACTCTCAGTCTGTTATCTTCTTTGCGAAGGGTCTGGGAGACCTCCGTATCTCAGTAGGTGCTCAGTCGTGAGGAGAGTAAATCTTGCTTGAAGGTTTTATTCTACAATTCTGCTAAACCTATTTTTGGCTGCTAAGTCCAATATGCTGAGCTGATATTTAACAGCCCCGTTAGGAGTCTTAATTCGTTTCTAAGGTTAAAAAGCTAGTGAGTATTTGTAGGCGAGTAATCGATGAACAATTTCACCTTCGCTTATTGTTCCTTTCCCATTTGCAGAGTTTTCCCCGGCGACTTTTGTTAGAACGGTTCTGGACCTACAAATGAAGCCTAAGAGTCTGGCCTCATTATCTCTAATTCTTTGAAGCTTAGGCACGCAAAGGTGCCAGTTTATAGCCCCTTGCCGGAAGTTTCAGGGATTGGTTTAAGGCTATAAGCACCTAGAGCTGTCGGTCAAAAACTATATTTGTCCACCCGTGAGGTTTCTTCCTGAACACTCTCTGGGGCGCGTTTGTATTGCAAGAATTTCAACTTGTATTATGGAAGAGACCTTCCCAAAGGCCGTGAGTCCGTATACTTCTATATCATCTCTTTTTGATCCATCCGTAAATCAAATGAAGGATCTCTGACTACTTGAATCGGGGTTTAGAGATCAGACTAATAATTTTGCTAAAACTGCGAGCTTTAAAACAGGAAGATCAGGTGCCAAAATGAGATATTTCTCATTTACTATGAACGTATATTATAGAAAATTAATGAAACAGAGTCTATAAACAATGCTTTATTTGAACGAATGCAGTTCCACTCGGACATCAACTGTATGAAATGTCGACTGGATAACTTATTATTTCATGACTTCATTTGTATACAGCAATATTCCGCAACCGAGGTAGAGTTGAGAGCCATTTACTGTTTATTTCCCAAAAAAAAAACTCGAAATCGTCTATCCGTACATTCTTTGTCACTTTACTTTTTCCTATATTTCATATTATCACCGTATGTAGCTTTTAAATAAAGAAACTTTCGTCTAAATATGAAAGATATGTCTAGTATCGGTAGAAAGTTGAGGGGTAGTTTTTCCTGTTACAAACCACTACCTATTACTTACCGAGATTAGATATTACCAGGCGAGTTATTTCTTTAAGCCAGGTGTTGGCATGATTTATATTATCTTGATAAATGGCCCCCGATATCTCCCTATATTATTTTATATAATTACACTAATTGGTGGTGGTTTTTTTGAAATATAATTGTACGAAATTTAACCGTCAATGTTGGAGAAAATTGTTGAGATCTTTAAACACGAAATGTTGTGGAAAATGACACGCACAGTTTAAATTGCCGATTTTCAATTTAATAATAATTGATAATAGCGAAGTGGAATTTATTTTATTATTCTGTATTATCAATGGCTATCACGGCCATTGCCACTAAAACTAATCGAACCGATCCATATGAGATTATAGTGGTTGAAAATTACGATGAATTATGAATAAGAATTAGCAAATGCATATGCAATTATTTATAATTAAATGATAAAGCCCTCGGTGAAATTATCCAATTAACATTGGGCGATATTTGATTAAATTTATGTTAAATAATTCATTGTTGGTGGGTTTTTCTATTTTTCTTCGGTGTTAGTAAACTTTCTGCCGCAAATCGAATCCAGCTTTAAAATGATATTAAAAATTGAATAGACCATAGCCGGAAATAGAAGTATCAAGTGTCTGTGTTGGTTTCCTCTCGAATTTTATCAGTTTGAGAAGGACTAGCACATTATGCGGTAAAGTTCAAAATTGTGTTTATACACGACCACAGTATCGTATAGATAAGGAATTTTCGAGGAGGTTTGAAAATGTTTGTCGTGTCGTGTTGTGGCCGGTTTCCTTGCCGTTGTTGTAGTTGTTGTTGTTGTCAATATTCTCCCCTTGGTGTTGTTGTTAACCACACTATAACCAGCCGGAATATCGTCCTGTATTTGTCTGGTTCTCACCACATTGAGCACAACAGCCGAATCACGATCCAATGGAATTATCTCTTAATTACCGCCGAATATGGTCTAAGTTTGCAGATTCACAAATCAAAGATTTCGCTTTCAACAACGATAAAAAGTGTACAACACAACAATTAGCTAGTCTATTAACTGATAATGATAGCATTAAAACGGTCATATAGGTTTGATTGTAATTTTTCACCAGGAAATATGATTTCGAACTGAATGTTTGTAAACTTGTCAACGAACAATGTAGTGGAAATTGAGTTTCCTGTACAGTTGAAAATGTCAACACCTATACCGAAATATCTACATACAATTGAGTGTATACGGTTAGTGGTTGAGTTGATTTTCTGCTGATTTAATGCCGCGTGATGTCCGTATTTTGATCCAACAATGACAAATTTGATAGATGGTCTAGCGATTCGCCGATAAGGAATCGGTGTACTATTCGAATTCGTATTGTATTAATGCGAGTTTGATTGATCTCCCCTAGTTCTGTAAAAACGACAAATACTAAAAAGAGTATATATGGAAAACGTTAATTTTTTCCGGTCTCTTTTGCCATTTAAAGTCGCTTCGATACGTGCCCTTTGATTAATGGATTTCTCTACCGAAAATGTTATACCGTCTGACTTTGAATTGTAATGTCGCAAATATATAATAAGTTTACATATTCAAATGTCACCTCGGATTCTATCTAATAGAACGCCCACTCGGCTTGTATTTAATCTTCATTATTATTATCATTACAACACACCTATATCCACTAATTTGGGTGACAGACTGGAAACATAATAATGGAATATATTCGATTTTAATTAACTTGAATTGTGTTACAATTAATAGCGAATTCAATAGCCAATTCAATTGAATATATCGTTTTTTTATCCATTCATAGGTGGATAAAAAAGCAACAAAAATAGGGGTTAAAGGAAAATAAGGAAAGCAGGTGCGGCCTTGTCAAGCGAAAATCAGTTATAGATAATTCAACAGTAATCCCATAAGGTCGGCTAGTTCGAGTTAATAAAGTGGCCATGTCTTTAATCACGTTATCGTTTTGTGAGTTCATCCATTGCTACCCTATTATTTCTTCTTTATGTCCGTCGACTTGTATCTGGAAACATATACACACACATATACCTACACAAACATCCACCCCTATAACTGTCTAAAGATTTAACCAACAGATTAAGTTATTGGTTTCGTGGCTATTCCATCTTTGAATCAATCTATCGACTATTTCTATACAATTTATATATCAACTAATAGAATGATATATAGGGATTGTAACAACTAGACAGATTAGCTAATAATTCGGGATTTTCATTTAATCCCTTTCCACTTGTTGTATAAATAGAACAATAAATAAATACTAAAAGACGATTACATTCGAATGTAGTCTAGAATAGGATATTTAAAACGAACTAGATTCTAACGAGAATGATGAAATTCCATTAGCAAATAGTTATTATTACAAATCCAAAAATTGTGACTAGTACTTACAGATTTAACTTCTCGACAAGTTGATCAAATTAAGTATTTGAAATGCAGAATTTGGTTGTACAAGTTTACCGACCCGTTTTTAGAGGCGCGCAATTCAAAATTTTCAATTCGGTTGGTAGAAATTGAAAACGAATACCAATAATTCGCAAAATTGGAACACCTGCACCACAGAGACACACGAATAAGGCTTATGAGAGGAATTTTGAGGTCAGAAAATTTGGGTACAGCTGGGGAATTTGACATTTTTCACAAAGTTAATTGGTACGACCAAATTCCCCAACTTCTAATTTTGCTAACGCAATTCTAAATTCGCTTAACGTCCGTCTTATTCGGGTACTTTTGTGGAGTTGCTTTATTTTGAAAAATTTGTAAGTATCTTATAGTAAATATTCCAAAAAATACACAGAACGTGCTAAAATAAGCATAACTTCAACTAATATTGAGATTCTAAGGTTAGAAGAGTCAAAATTGGTTATGATTTCGCAGTAAAATTTTGTTAAAAAACTGACGATTCAATGCAAAACGCGTTAAAATCTCAACAAGTTCGATAAAAATCGCTTTTTAGGCTGATAATCAGTAAAAAAATCTTGTAAGAATCAGCCAGAAACTGAAAGAAATCCCCTTGAAAAGTCGCTACAAATTTGAAAATCGTCTCTTTTCGGGTTTGTAATTCTAATTAAAATATTGCCATTTCGGGGTTCCATAAATACCGAAAGCCTCCAGCGAATACCGGTTTCGCTCCTCGTTTGAATAATTCACAATCATATATTTCAAGACTATAATTCGATTATTCCGAACAAAAACCGTCTAAACAGAATTCTGTGGCCGTTATCTTTTCCTATATTGTCTAAATGGCAAGTTTCTTGGCAATTAGTACCGATTGCAACGCTCCTAGAATCAATTTGTATCGAATTCTATTCATTTTATAGATAGAGTATAGTCGATTCTTATTTAATTTATTTGAATTTGTAGTTTAGATTATAAAAATCGCACACAACACGGTGCTTTAAACGTATTCCTTTTCTGTACGTATTCCTGTATACATTTGTATAGATGTAGTAATCGCTTTGAAGTCTCCCGAAATTCGACAATTTGACTTGCAAAATTGCACTATACTGAATTAAACGAAACTTGGCCAAGAGAACGAGAAAGAACGAAGTTAAAAGAGCGCATTTGGGGCGAATCGTCGAAAAAGAAATAACATAATGATAATATAGAAAGGAAACTGTTCAAACTCCTCATTAGTGTTGATTTTCAATTCAAATGTGCGGCCGGATTAAAACTAGGAATATATAGAACGTTTATAGACGGATGTCTGTATTTGTGTTGAAACTAAGTGAAGCTCAAGACAGGAACGTTGTGCCGGTTTGTAAGGGAACAGCGACCGGTCCCATATGTATGCAGATTGGCAGAGACGATTGTACAATAGTGGAAAAGTTGAAGACCAAAACGTTACTGTAAATTACAGACTTGAAGGACTCACTTGTAATATAAGTGGATGTAGCTTCCGGCCGTTAAATAAAATGGCATAGAGATTGTAATAGAAAGACGGGTGATGATGATCGGGGGATGGTATCAACATAACAGAAAGAGAACGAATATTAGTTTTGTGTTGGATATACAACGTAAGCTTGGCTTAATTAAAACTCTTGTTGTTCCATCACTAATGTAAATTAAATCATCTATTATCGATAAGTTTAACTGTTGATTAAAATTTAAGACAGTATCCGGTTGAAAAATTGCGAACAATCGTTTTATAATTCAATTATATTAAAATTTATAGGAGTTGACTGGGAATGAATTTAAAGTTGTCGCACTGTAACTTGTAGTCTAGTACTAGTTCTGCATTTATATATGCTTACAACTCAAATATACTCCTCTTAACTAGACGAGAGTTGAATAGTGTTCCGTCTCATACCCCACACAGTATCACAATGTATCACATACAAAACTTGGCTAGTTTATAGCTTCCTAGAATTATCTGACATGTGCGAAATAAACCGTTCGCGGTCGTGCATATATCACAAACAAGTCAGACCGTTTAGATTAAGTTTTCCGATTTGGCGAAGGCGAGGCTTTCAAATCGGAGTTGATTGATTCGGCTACGTGCCACGCGTTATACATGTTCGAAATAAAAAAGAAAACGGCAAAACGCAGCTAAATGTGTCTAATGTTCAGAGCGTGATTGAATCGTCTTCTCGCTATTTTTTTTGTTGAATAGAAAATTAAATTGGTATTGCAATTACAATTGTTGTTATTACAATTGACGGGTTGAAATTCGCGGAAATCGGCCGTTCGTATGAAAGGAGGAAAAAATTGTTTTCCGATTCACCGGATTACGTTTTCTCGGATCGTTATAGCCGTATTGTGTTGAATCGTGATGAAAAGTTAAATATTGTCGCGCGGTCGGACTTTTCTAGTTTGAAATGCGAAATAATCCCGGATCAGTAAAAGTTTGAATAGAACCACAAACATGAAATCTGTATATAGACTTTTAACACAATCAACAGTGTGAAATTAGAGGCTAATTGCAATTATTTCTAAACAAATACAAATCCTGGGCTTAAGTTGGAAATTCGACACGCACGGCGCGCTTTTTCCAACAGATTTTCTCATCTTATTGTAGTAAAGTTGTTGCTATTATCAAGAAAATGAAGATTTAGATAAAATCAAATTTCATTCATCTACTTTCAACCATATACCTATTCCTGTACTCAAATCCAACTCCCAAACCAATTTCCTCGACATCCTCTTACATATTTCTTGTTTGATATAACCCAGATGCATGTGAATTACATTTTTACTTTCTTTTACATTTTATTCCTCTCATCACCGAAACATTCCAAGACAAATTACCGTTAAAAAACTAATAAATCCTGACGGATTCATCCCGAACATCAGCAAATGATTCCCTTTTCTTCCTCCTTTTACTTGTTCTAACTTGGAAAAATTAAATTTGACTAATTTGCCGTCTTTGATGCACGATTTCTTTGTCTTGTCCGTCCACATTTTTCGACTTTTATATTGAAATGTTGAGCAAGTTCGGCTTTTTGTTGCCGTCTTTCCATCCATTTCGCCAACTCAATCGTGACTTTGTGTTAGATTCTGATGATGATACGTTAGAGATGCATATATAGGGCTTAAAGTTGCCTTCTAACATGCAAATTTTATTACAAGTTGTTCCGTTTTTTTGCCCGTCTTCAACGATTTCGATATATTTATGGAAGAAAGCTGTTGAATATTCAAAACGTTTATAGATTCAAATGCAGGCCTATCGATTGCACCACTACGGAAATAATACAATTCCCAATTCCCGGTAATATTTGTAAAAATAACAACAGTTAATTGGGTTATATATAAATTTAATTTGAATTTTGATTGAACCTATAATAGCTTCACTAATCAAATAATCAATTAATCTATTCTCATCCAATCTAATTACTTTATTCTAGTTGTAAATCTCCATGTATATGTCCATCGTGGACTGATATCAAAGCCAAACCTATACTGAAAACGATATTTTAGATCACTTAACCAATTGCATAAGCCCTTAGAATTGATACGAACTAATCTATTTATGGCTGACCATTTGCCGATAATACTGACTAGAAGCATACAAACACCCACTATTAGTGGTACTTTATCAACAAACTGATTAGGTCATGAGTCCAGAGTTAATCCATTTCGTTTAATTAAAACCGAATTTAATTGTTTTATAGAAAATCAAAAGTTTTTCTCCTTTCTGAAACAGATGGCTGAAAGAATTTCAGCTTAATGGATGAGTTGTTGTGGATTTTCTCTTTTAAATCACTAAACATTTCAGCATATCACTGTCACTATATGGGAGTTAATTTAATATTAAATAAACACTTTTAACGATCCTATATTTGGATCCGCATCAACGATATTTTATATTCAATTATTGGTAGTTTCCGTCTATAAAAATGATATAATATCGCTATTAATAGAAGACAAAAAAATCAACTAAAACTGAAAGAGTATATGAATCGGATGTGGAGGTAGTAAATTTCCCAATGGTTAAATTTTCTATTTTTTCCTCTCGGTTTTGGTTATTTTTCTATGACCGTAGAGCTCATGTAACTTAATAACCACAACACAAAAAGAAAAGTGAATCGAATCGAATTCGAGGGGTAGAGGAGAAAATATCTAAACTATCATAAATATTGGTTTTCCTTTGGACGTGTTCGTACAATAAAAATGACATATGTGCGAGAATTTAGTTGTATTGACTTAACCATAATGGTTCTTCTTTTTTATCGGTAGTTCGGAATTGAGTTTGGTCGTTAATTGATTCGAAGGGGAGCCCTTTGAAATCTAAAAATCGATCGAAGGCGCTCAAATTTTGATTACCGACACTTTTACTGATTATTTTTGTGGCGACGACGTTCTGCAGTACAGTAGTACTCTCTAACTGTTCAGCGATTCATTACCACGGCAACGCTAGTTCAATTTTTTCAAAAAAACTGTAACTTTAATGTTGAAAGTTCAAAATAAAGCAAATTGTACATCGTAATCTTGAGGTGGAAGTGCTAAATTTTTGAACATTTTAGAGTCAAACAAAAATTGTCGAAACCTCTAACAAAATTTTGAAATTTTGGAGTCAAGCCTTCAAATCGTTCAAAATTTCGCATCAAATTGTAATAAAGCTAAATTAAGATTAAAAAAATAATAAATTTCTAGGATCCAAGCACAAAACTACAAAAATGCGTTTTTATCAAAAATTATAGAAGCTTTAGCCGAAATTTTGAACATCATTTGCCTCTCAACAAACGACTTCAAACAAGCTCTTTTAAGTCTGTATGCGTTTCAATGAAGTTTCAAAATAAGGCCAAATTTCTAACAAAAATTGTAATTTTGGAGTAACACCGCAATAACACTGTGGAAATCGAATCTGTTTGGATAAAGCTTCTATTTTACTCTTCACAATTGCATCATATGCATAGTCATGGCAACAGATCACCAACTTAGAGAATACCACTGTTAGTTTTAGAGGAAAGTGCCCCATTGAAGGCACAATCGCAGCAAACTGGGTGTTTTCGATTAGCCGTTGTTTAGCCGTGAATAATTTCATGAATGGAGATCTTCTGTAGCATATTTTGGTGGACGTGATCAAATTTTAAAGAATTGCGAGCGCCATATCGAGTAACTCTCCATTTTGCTAATTTCTCTCCAATAGAAGCAAACAAATCAAATCTAATATGATTTATTTCTTACTACTAATTAAGACTAATTTGAATGCATCTGACATAATTTGCTTAATTTTCTAAATTTAATCTCGGCCACATCCTCTAACCGATTTAATTAAAACACAACTTTAACAGTATAAACGTGGACTTGTTTAGTTAGATAGAAAGAGAAAATTTACGTGAATCCCATACGAAATATTTGATATGTTATTATAAGTATCAAATATAATTTCCTATTATCGATTTCCCATTATGCATCCTTAACCAATACCGACACTATCATATTCCGCCGATATTGGTTTTTATCCTTCAATAAAAATTCCAATCTAATATTTGTCAATATTCATATTTTGTGTATTTTTAGATTGGTGTACTGATTCAATATATCTGCAACCAAAACAAAAACCACCACCTATTAAAAGAATAAAAAATAAAATAAAATAGAATTTTAAAATCTAGAATATGCCACCAAAATTGACTATAAATTCATTACAAAACTACCACTGTTTTGCTATATCAGCAACAATAACAAAAGAGAGAAATAAAACGGCCTGTTTTACCGATTGTGATTGTTGTCGTAATCGGAAATGACGGAAATTTGAAAGGGAATAGAATCGGAACAGGTGTACGTAGACGGTAAATGTCACGTTGAAATAGCCAACTGACCGAATGTTTCAACAACAAAATTCAATTCAAAATAGATTTGTAATAAAATTGTAATAATGTTGACTAATTATTACTAACTGTTTAATCTGGGCATTGATTGAAATTTTAAGTCTAATATACAGGGTTTTTCACTTAAAAGTATATAGTTTATTTGACGAGCAATTCGAAAAAAAATTTAAGCATTTATAGGAGGGTCCTTGGAGATCATTTTACCAAATTTGCATCTCGCAGTTTATCGGCAAATTAGTCAAAAACGCTTTTTTGCGATTTTTGAAGACGACTTAAGCGTCTGAAATGACTCAGAATGGTTCAGAGATGCTCCCTGCATAATTTTTTCCATTTTTCTCCATTCCGGAATAAATGCAAAACATTTTTACGGAGAAATACGAAGAAATCAATGTTGGGATCGTTCGCTAATCATTCTGGGTCATTTGGCATGTGTAACTCATTTTTGAAAATTGCGATACGGCCAGAAACGAGCGTTTTTTGACCAACTTTCCGGTGAGCTACGAGGCTAAAATTTTGGTAAAATGAGCTACCGTGACCTTTCTATAAATCCTTAAAATAGTTTTCAAATTGCTCGCCATATCGGAGTTGCCATACAAGCTGTACTCTTTTAAGTGAAAAGCATAATACGTATATTAATTTTAAAATAGCAAATTGCGTGTTCGTTTCAACATTGACGAATTCGTTACAATTAATTTTTACAAATGTCATGCAAACTATTTAAATTTAATCATTTTATAATTGAACATATGCGTGAAATACGCGTGTATGTTGAAATAATTTTATAACCATCTCCTTTTGAATTCAAAAACAACTACATCCTCTTGATATTTGTTGTCATTGAAGCGGCTCTTAACCCTCCTTGTATTTGAATAATGTCTCAAATAATTGGAAGAAAAAGGTCTAGAATCGCTGGAATGGTGCTAAATTTTCTGAAGTCTTGGGTTAAAAGTCAAATAATATTCAATGTCGGCTGAAATTTCTACAATTTTTTGATAAAAATTGCGATATTTTGTAGTTCTGTGCTTGAATCTTTTAAAAAGTAGACAGAACTTATTAGTTTTTAACATTTACCATTGCTATTGGAAATTTTGAGTAATGTAGAGGTGTTCAAAACTGCAAGAGTTTTGTTAGAAGTTTGTCCTTATTGCGAATAGAACTTAAATAGAGTTAATTTTTTTGAAGTCTTGCTATAAGAATCAAGTTACAATTTTCGATAAAAATTGCGCTTTTTAATAAAAATTATGATTTGCAGTTCTAGAGTCAGATCTTATAAAAAGTAGTCCAGATTTATTTTTTCACTTTTAAATGGGTTATATAAAATTTTGATGCAAAATTTTGAACAATATAAAGACGTTAGTCCAAATTTCGAAATTTTTATTAGATTTTCGGTAATTTTTTAACCCAAAATAAAATTTTTAAAACTCTAGCACTGTCAGCCCAAATTTCTAAGATTACAAGCTTCGTTTTAATTCGAAGTTAAAAGCTCCCATTAAAAATTAAACTGTTCCGTACTTTTAGTTAAAAATCTCAACGTTTTGATTATTAGTTAAACCGTATTGAGTTCTAAAATTGGCACAATAAACGACAGCAAGACTTGATTTTTAATACAAAAACAGTGACAAAGGTTCGAAATCTGTCTAATCGTCGATTGTACTCTCAAATTAAAAATTTATAACCGTCGAGATGAATTTTTGCACCACCTTCTAAACACTTGAAAGATTAAATTTTCAACAATTTGACTCTCGTTAAAGCTCTGACTATTGGACAAATCAAATAAATATTTGAATAGTGGAACTCATCAGGTGTTTGTGAATAATTTAGATCATGCTAATTTGAAGTTGGATACGTTTTAGTTGACCAGAGATTGTCATATTTGTTTATAAATAACGCAAAAATCGGATGATTAATTTAAAAATTCGCCTTTTTGGTTCAAATTTCGTGGGGAATTTACAATTAGTGTACGGTAAAAGCAAATAGTTTTGTATGTTAGTCTTCTTTCGTTAAAATAACAAGAGACGGGCTTTCGTTATCTTATTACGTCGAAATCTTGAGACTTTTATAGGGATACTTTCTTTTTCTCTTATCCACACGTATGTATGTACGTACATTTTAGTCTAGCTATCATCAAAAATTAAAAAGAAACCAAAATGGATTAGATGAAATGTATTTGTATGTGTATATGTGTGGGTATGTGATGCTTGTTTGAGCTTAAAGATGGTTAAGAATTCAGGACGAACGTCTCACGTTTGTATCTCTGGCTAGTTCCTGCACCTTCAGAACTTCACTTCTCGTATACTAAATATAACCGAGTGCAAAACAGAGATAGAATCACTTATTCTCGTCTATATATTCAATTCTATATACACACACATGTACATGGATTCAGGAGGTAGATTCGATTATTTATACGTTTATCGTGCTGGCCGATCGTCCATATACTTTTACGTTGACGCCACAAAAACGCCCCAATAAATCGCCAAAAAAATCAGAGAGATGTAACAAAAATTCCCCTTATCTCAGAATATTTTGAAATATTACACGAAATACGCATTTATTTTCACAATTCTAATTGATATCATTAGATAGAGACCTCGGCCATTTGGACAATAAACAAAATTAAAGAGCATCCCATTTTCAACAAAAATTCTTTTATATTCATCCTCTTTCTTGATCTAATGGCAGGCTTTTTAATGTTATTACAGAGGGGCTCGTTGGGATTTTACCGGAATTAAAAGTGCACTAATAAGGAATGTTGTCATCTTTTTATTTGTCACTTTTACGTTGATTATTTTATAGAATGCAATGTGGAATTATTAAATTGTTTGAATAAAATCGAATTATTCACGACAGTTTACTTGTTTAAGACGCTTTCGCACGCTCAAGTTCACTTGAAAATATTAAACAGTCAGCGATTCCTTAATTGTCGAATTTCGTCGCTAATTACATAATTAAATGGAGAAAATATTTGGCGCTATTCAGATTGTAATTATGAATTTATTTCTACAGAGGCGCTGAATTAAAATTATACAATTTTTATTGTCGAGCAATCTAAAAAACATCTAAAGGCCAAAATTTCACTGGTATAAAAAACCTGTTTCGACAAGTTTGAAATTTTCTCTTATGTGCTGTAAATTGCTTTTGTATCTCGATTTTTTTTTTAAAGTTCGCGGAAATCGATCGTGTAAATTAAAAAGTGACCAGTCATTCGCCTCCTCAGTTGTGGTAGTAATTATGACTAAATGCTTGTGTTAAATAAAAATTCTTGACACCCGATAATTGATAAAATCGCGTATTGCGAGTCTGCTTTCTTTAAATAAATAAACACCGGATAATTTCAATAAACGGGACAAATTCCGTGTATCGTAATTGAGAATTACTCATACTAGTTTTGGAAAACGATTCTTCGGACTAATAAGGATACCCGAATTGACTGGACGAACAAAGATCGCGAAAGGGAGGCGAACGATTGGTGGATTTCAATGTTTCAAGCTGTATCTCGACGTGTATTTTTTAAACATTTTTCGAAGTCTTGCTAATTTAAAGATCGAAAAGTATTATAATTATTTTTTAATTGTTTATATTAGAGGCAATATGGTCTCACAACTTCTCCAAATATTTGTTAAATTGCTCGTCAAATAATAGGATTTTCCTTATAAACTATGTAGGTTTTAGTTCACCATCTCTGCCTATTTCCATAAAATAAATGAGTTTACGTTTCTGTATTTGTTGTAGACTCGAATTATTACAAAAACATAGAGAACGATAGAGAAATGTATGCTTGAGGGCTTGTTAAGACTTTGACAATAAATATGGACGACTATGTGCATTGTCCAGTAAGTTTAGCATCAAATGTTATTGTTCTAGACTAGAATTTTTTCTATCTTTACAATGGAAATTAAAATAGATAACACTAATTCCGTATTTTTACAATAATAAACTTTTGTAGAATTTTTTATATATGGTAATTGTCATACTTGATGCTCGACATATCTCTCTACTATGACTATACGCATGAATAAAATTACAATAATTGTTTCATTTAGGCTTTGAATAGAACTAGTCATGTTTAAATTTCAACAATCAAATGGAATAATTATGAAGGCAGTGTAATAGAGAAAGAGAGCGGTAACGTTTGCCGTTATTCACATTTGAACAGTTTGATAGAAATTGTTAATTAAACATGCAAAATTCTACAAAAAATTCCAATCGAAATTCCGACATTTCAAACCAATTTGAGGTTGAAATTCTTATTAAGAACATTATTGATATAATATTGTGTTTAATTTGTGTTGAAAACAATACATGGATGGTAGATCTGTTTGCTTTCTTGTCAAAGTTGTTCAAGAGGAATTTGTGCCAGGATAGAGGGTCGGTTAGTCTCTATTGCGGCATAACAGGGATGCAACAGGTGGCTGACAGGGATACTTTTTATGTTGTTCTCGTCTCCTATACGTTTCCTCTATACGTTTAAAATTTCTGTATAGATCTGTACGTTATATACATAACATTGTATATGTTATAGAATATTTTTATGTTATACGTGTATCGTATTTTAAAATAATATTTGTATAATGTTGACAACTGTATCGGTGTTTACTTTACAAACACTACGGGCTTTTTTCAGAATTATTGATTTTCAGTTGGGGCGTGAAAGTGAATGTTTTCAAAGCTCTAAAATTAATTGCATTCAAAAATTCTACTATACCGTGTGTCTCTTTCAAATCCTCCTAATAATTGACAAGTATTTCGAAAGATATTTTCACGATTTGAAGGGTGGTCCCCAAGGAACGTTTTAGCATTGAGAAATTGGTGAAAAATTGCCTTGATCCGACAATGGAGCGATTTTCACCTGTCGAATAGACACGTAAAACGATCAAAAATAACTAGAAGATGCTAGTTTTCATTGGGATACTAGAAAAAGAAGAAATTTGCTTTTCGGGATCGATCACATCCGATTATTGTCAATAAGCAGGCCCGAATCGACAAACGGAGGCGAAAGATTAGCGCATTTCAATGTTTCACGCTTGATCTCGGCTTGTATTGTCGTTACCAAAATAATCTCTAGAAACTCCTCATAGATTTTTAAAATTTCTGGTCAAATAAAAGGACTTCCCATATAAACTGTACACTTTCAGTTCTGTCTATTTCCATAAAATAAATGAGTTTAAGGTGGCTTTTCACAAATTTCCCTATGAGTAGTTTTTAAAGGCCACTAGACAACTACTTAAACTATTTTTCTAAGTGCTCGTCGACTATTAAGAGCTGTCATAAGAACTGGAAATATTTACACGAAACACTCGGTATTATGAATACGGGCTAATTTTAACTAATTGTACAAGTGTAATATAAGAGCCTTTCAAACAAACAATGCTAATACTGTTATATAATCAGTTTAAAATACGGTTTTGTGAATATTTTACATCATCTGCTTACATTATAGAAGGACTGACAGAAATAGAGAAATATGCAAATTAATGTTGTCATAAAAGTACAAAATCCTTCAAGTGAAATTTAATGCACTCAAAAAACTGTACATTGCTCGATAATTTGCGAATATTTTAATATTAATATACGAAAATGATTGAATTGTTGACAATATTGCAGCAAGTACGTTGCAGTTATATCGCATGATGTTGGAAATAATTCGACTCCAACAACTTTATCACAATCGAAAGATAAGTTAAGTTTCTTATAACGATTTTATCATCGGCACGATATTATAATAATTTAAAATATTGTTAATTGGATTTTCAAGTAAATTGACAAATACCACATATTAACAGTAATTGCAAATTCAAGGCTGTACATAAATTTAAAGGTAGTTACATGAACAGTGCATCAGCTTAATTAAATGCAAATGAAATTTATTAATTATCGATAATGTAACAGGTTATTAAATATTTTGAATTAATTATATGCTTACGTTTAATTAGATGTAAACTGCAAACAACCGGCCAATATATTCTGACACAATTTTCATCTCAATTTGTGTCGCTTTAAAAGATAATTGAGCAAAGTTTTTGCACGTTTTATTTTCTTATTTTCCAAAAATTTTGCTCTTTTTCACGATATTCAAAAATAAGATACATCGTTGAACAGGACGAAATCGAGAAAGTATTCGATTTTTGAAACATTTTGGAAAAACTTGGGCCTCAACTACTACAAGTCTTAATTTTTGATTTAATCCGAGAAAATTTGTCAATCTTTGTGAAAAGATTTTTCTATAATTCTTTAATACATTGAAACATGCACTGCAGAATTCAAAAGAGTGTTTCATTACGAATTTGATTTTGGAAAATATTTGAAAATATCGAAATTATAGAGAGAAAAACTTGAAAGACTGTAGCTTGTGTCTGAAGCTCTAATTGTCGATTTAATCCTAGAAAAATGAGCAATTCTCATAACAAAATATTTAAACGTGTGCGTTAAGGGGGTATGTCCTGTTTTGGAAAAAATTGGGAAATGCAAATTATCAGGAAAAACTTTGAATACTGGAAATTGTGGCTCAAACGCTAATTTTCGACGTAATGCAGGAAAATTTGGCGGTTTTTGCGAGAAGATTTTCCAATTATTTCTAAAGATGATCAAACATATTGTGCAACATTGTGCATTTCAATTTCAATTTGTGTAAATATTAGCTGTTGGAAAATTTTGGAAAATATATAAATTATAGAGAGAAAAACTTGAAAAACTACACCTTGTGCCTCAAGCTCTAATTTTCGATTTAACCCTGGAAAATGCACAAGTTTTGTAATAAGATTTTCCATTTAGTTTCCAATATATTCAGTATGGCTCAAACTCTAATTTTCGGCGCAATCTAGGGAAATGTTCAAACATGAAAGGAGGATATATTGGATTAGAACAGCTCGAAAAATGCCTGAATTATAAACAAAAACTTGTAAGAGATTATAAGCAAAGTTTTTACAGCTTTCTTGAGGTGTGTCTCAAGTAATTTTATTATTGTCGATTAAAATTGAGAAAAATCACCAATTTTCTCGCTTATTATTGAGATATTCAAAGCATTCTGTAATGAAAAAATTGGGAAATGTCTTAATTACACGGGGAAAACTTGGGGAATGTTATTTTCACATTTTACGCGACAATTTAATTTACATTATTTAAATTAGAATTTATATGAAAGCTTTTTTTAAACCTGATAATTAACGACAGCTTCAAATTTTGTGATTCTTCGCTTAATCTTTGAGATAAAGAAATGGTTCTTCCTCAGTTTAGAAGACAATTGGTTTGTTTGACCTATTTAAAGGAACTACTTCTTCATAGGATTTGTATCGGTTTTTTAGTACTTAAAGTCTACAAAATTTGTGGAAAGTTCGAGAGACTGTAATGTAAAGCTTGATACTATAAATTCAGTTTTCTGAACATAGCGCAAGATAATTTCGTTCGTGATGTTGATTGTCTAACATTCTTAACAAACTTTCTAGACTATCGACACTTAAATATTGTTTGCAATCAGTACTGAAAGCCAAAAATGCAGACTATCAGAGACTATAATTTATTAGGAAAACCCTGCCGTCTTCAATAAGTTCAAATCTCTTGTTTTGAATACAAAAAAGTCATTAAAGATGAGAGAAACGAGATAACGAATTTTAACAAAAAATGGAATCGTCAAATCGTATAAAAAGTCAGTTGAGATTTCAACAAATAAACACCAAAGTCGACAGATTTTTTTCCGCTAGGACGCTACAAATATTTACCTACCTTGAAAAGATCCTTTGACTTATAACGAATCAAAAATAAACACTTATCTGCAGACACTATTGGCTAGCGTTTTAGAATTAAAATTTATAAATAACAACAAATTTCCATCTAATCCCAACCAAATTAACTCCACTACTGTTATTAACGAATACTTAAAGACAAACGTTTATTCATCCATTAGAGATGACTGATTCGTCAATCAGTTTGTATAATTTTTTAGGCGAATTTCTCCAAAATGATGCGATTTTAATCGTGTCGATAACCCGCCTCCAGATCCGCTACTTTTTCGGTGTTAATAGTTGTGAAACTTGTGAACCACATTCGATTTATTAATAGCAATTCGTATATTTAAGTGGATCTGAGAGTTTCGACGATGTTCGGTCTAAATAATTACAAATCCACGAGTAAAACCAGCAAGTCTCGATAAATATTTCAGTTCTTCTAAAGTGACACCTTTAAATTGTTTTATTCTTAGAAATCTGATTCGCTAATGAGTTATTTTTGTTGTTCTCGTTTAAAGTGTAAATTTTCTAGTATCGAACAATAATTTTCTGCATCTCTAATAATAAGCGTTATTGTACGGTTTCGTAATAATAACAAGGTGTAGTAAAGCATCCAATGTATTCAGTTGTGGAATTTGAACGATGCACCGCTATAATGAGGCAAGTAAATCTGAAATTGCAGACCATTACCCTAATTGAGATTGTTTATTTCGTATTACAATCCCATAGTTTGGTGATCGATAAATATTTACAATTTTGTATTATCGAATAAGAATAAAAGTTGATTTTTGATGAATTTAAAACCATATATTTGCATTGTATTGAAGCACAACTCGAGAACATTCCAAATTAACAGTAACGACTTGTTAGTAGGTGGTTTTGAGGGTTCTCCAGATAAAGGGTTCGTTAGTTATATTGTTTTAGGGCGGTATTCGAACTAATACGGCTATAAACAGCCGTCAATTGCAGATGATTTCGAATTTAAGCTAAACTAAGAAAAAATAAGCCTTTCGATTGATAATTGAATCTTAAAATGGACAAAGGTTTCGTGAAGTTGTCGTAATAAACAAACAAACGTTGAATAGCTGGCGGTCATGGAAAGCTGTTTTATTTAAAACAACAAGACAGAGAGCGACTTTTGCTCTGTCAGTACATGAAAATTGTTGAAAAACAAAAGGTCTCCCAGAAAATGGTCAATTTGAATATCAAACAAAACATTGTCAACGATAATTTATTCGTTAGTAACCGACAAAAGCTTGAAGAATATACTTGAAAAATATGCAATCAAAGTGGAGTTTTTTTCGACGATTTCCTTAAAATCGACTGTTCTGTTGCTATTTTTGCTGATTTATTTTCAACCCACCGCAATTTTCCATTCGCCAATCGATTTACAAACTAATTTTTGTTGTTTTTGCATTTACAGACGAGAAGCAATCATAAAAATTCCAACAACAACACAGAAACCATGATAAGGTGAGTTAATTTTAATATTCGTATTGTTTATATCGGAAACCCACAGAATCCCTCTAGAGACTGATTCGAAACGAGCATATTTTCAGCGTTTCAGTAATCTTATTATACAGTAGAACAACGGGAGCTGAGCTGTAATCAAATTGAGATTATTTAAAACTTTCGTATTTTCTTCATTTTTTTGAATACCGAATGTTATTGGGTTGGCGAATCGAATAATCCGAAATATATATAAATTTGAAGCCCATGAGAAATTAATGTCTATAAACAAGTAGGAATGGAAAATCAATTTTATTTGGGAAAAAGTTGCCGTTGTATTCGTGTAATTTGTTGAAGAAATGTACAATACACACAGTCGATGGGATTAGTGTGTTATTTCTGGAAGGAGCCGCTGTTTGGTTTGGTGGTAAACGAGCACTTAAAACGGACAGACCGTGGATTAGAGTGGAGACATGTTCGAAGTATTTGTGAATCAATATTGACAAATAAAAGAAAAATACGTTTGAAGTAGAGTACTGCTATTATTATTAGTATTATTACAACATTAAAAGATATATTCATGTTCGTGTCTATTGGGGGTATCTGATGGATGTGAAGCAAATTTCTCTAATTGTAGTAAACACCAACTACTAGATGGAATTGCTCATATGTATTTGGCTTGATTTAACTTTGACACGCATATTTATACGTTGAAGAATTTAATTTACAACTAGATTGGAGGTGGCATATTAAACATTGCTCAAATAGTGCGAGAGATCCACAATCTGTATTGTTAAGACAGTATGAAGTACATGTAATCACCAACGGATTAAGGGACTACCAACTGAATGATGGTCACAAATTTTCAAACATCACATCCAGAGACGCATAGAGGACTAAATCAAGTCTCTACAATTACAATCTATGGGTTCCTTTATAAATTCTAATAATAGAAATGTTTTTTCGTAATCGTTAAAGTAATCCCCGTTTATGTTCGTTAGAGGAACAATTTGAAAGATTTAAAGTAGGAGTTTTACGATAAAAGTAGGGGTTGAATAGAATATTTTGCTTTCTATTAAAATTTGCTTCAAAAATTATGGTTCATAAGTGTAAAAATTGCTCGTTTTCCTAGAATTGAGGATTTACTTTAAATAGATATAGTTCTAAATATATTCTAGAACTAACCCAAACTATTCTGAATTTCTACTAAAAAGACTTGTTTATGAAAAACCATGATGCCTTACTATTTTTGAGTTGAAAAATTAGTTCGAAAATCGGTTCCGTTCGAAAGTTTTCGAAAAAATGATTAACATTCTTAGAAATCGATAAAGAAATTTCTTAAAATTCCAATTTGCAATTGATTAAAGCTTCTAGAATTCTGACAAAGTCTATGATTCTAGTCTACAATACCTAGTTTTTTGAGAACCTAAGGAAAAACTTTGTTAATAGAACTAAAGATGTAGGATAGAAATTTTCAAAGTTCAGATGAGAATTTTTCTCAGAAATCGAATAAAAGTGGCTCTTCTTAAACAGTAAATTCAACGAGAGGTCTAATCTTAAACGAAGGGCTTCTTAGTGCTTGAAAAATAAAGATGCCTAGAGAGCGACTATTAAAAAAACACAATTGAAAAGTGTGGTAAAATTTTCTTAAAATCTTAAATTATAATTCGCGAGAATCTTCTTTTTGAAAACTTGCGAGTGGAGTTTTACAAAAGATTCATCAAGCGAAGGAATTTTCTAAAATTTAAACTCAAAGCCTACAAAATTCACTAAAAGAAGCAAAGAAGCGGATCGAACTTTTTAGCAACTTAAGAACAGAATTTGCCAATAAAAGTGAAGCTTAAGAATTGAAATTTTTCGAAGTTTAGACAAGAATTCTGCCCAAAAATCGAACAAAAGTGTGTCTTTTTAAACAGTGAACTTAACTAGACTACTTAGTGTTCGAAAATTTGATTATTTTTCTAAAACTATGAAACTTAGCGCTAAACGTGTTTTATAAAGAAATTACAATTTCAGAATCTAGAAGTCATCAATCAAAACTCAAAATTTTTCAAAAAAGGATCAAAATTATTAAAAACTGTTTTTTTAAAGTTTGAGAGGCCAATTTACGGAAAAGATTGATCATTGAGGATGGAAGATTTCTAAAATTGAGGCTAAAAATTGACTGTAAAGCTTAGAAAAATAACCAAAAATTAGCTGAAAGTGGGCGAAATTTGTAACGACTTAAGAAGAGAATTTGCCAAAATAATTGACGATTTAGGACAGACATCTTTTGAAAGCCTGCTCAGAAATTAAATTAAATGGTAAATTTAACCAAGAGGGCTAACGATTTAAGCTTAGAAATCTTATCTTAAACTCGCGCGTGCTTCTTAGGAATCAATCCAAAAACAATTATTTTGACCACAAATCACGGCTGTTTCCTAGATTGTTTAAACCTTTTAATTTTTAGGATTTGATACCGAAATTTGTTCGAAAAATCGTCTTAGACGTTCACGTCTAGCCAATATGAGATTATCTTGTTCATGATTTAAAGCTAGCTCCCTGTAGAGGTTATTTTGATAATCCCGTTCAATAATCAATGGCGATTGCCTTGGGAATTCTAACAAATTGTCGGTCGAACGACGATGATATTACATGCCTTCCAACCAACTAACAACATAATTGTTTAAACAAGTTTCCAATATTCTCTCCTTGTTCATATAATTCAATTCAATACAACTACCTAGGTAACTATCGATAGATCTAACAAACGATAAGCTCAATTCTGATCATTGAAGTCAATATTTCCTCCACTCATTTCTTCATTTTCTGTTCTTTTTTTTTTGTTTCTTTATTAGTCATTGTTACACACTTGTGTGCTCCAAATTAACTAACAATAGAGTTTCCTCTAGACTTTCTCTTGGGAAATTTGTCGATCACAAAGGGAACCAACCACCACAACAACAACTACCAGCCGAAATTACACCGATAACGCTATTCCCTAATGGTCGTTTATTCCGTACAAATTGTATCGCTCAACTTTTACAGCGTCCAAATGTTGTGTGTCTACGAGACGATAAAGATACTTTCAACAAGAATGGGCATCCATTTGAATCGGCCAATAATAATTACAACCAAATTGTTAATGGGGTTGATTTGCGGTGAATTTCCATGGAATAATATGTGCGGTACAATTGTGATTTTTTCTACAAATTTATAATTACACGGACTTTGTTGTGTGTTGTTGAATATTCGCCGGCGAACATCAAACAATGGAAAAAGTATAACGCCGGCAAAGCGGCAGCAGTTCCTCAAATAATGAGGCTCAACTGAAAGCGACTTTCAATGTTTTAGGGTTAAAGGAACAGGAACCAATTAGTACTGGCCGGACTTGTGGTGACGCATACATCCAGGAATATAAACAAGCGGAAGGAAACACACCACGATAAAACGGTAGCGGTCCAGGAAGTAAATGTCATACGAGTAATTATACACGAACATGGGTTAAAATTGTGTGTGTAGTTTGTGTGTTTATAAATAGAACAAAGTGTCTATTATTTTGATAATTTTCGTGAAAATGATTAGAAAAAAGGGCGACCTGTAGCGCACTAAAACCGGATATTATCATTGTCGTTTTTCCGTGTGGGAGCCAGCTTGATCCTGTCAGTTGATGAGATTAGACGTGCGCCCAGAATCTAGTACAGTTAGTCTCGATAATCTCTCAACGTCGTCTTTGTTGTGAAGAAATAACAACAATATACGAGATAGAGTATTATCATCCCTTAAAAATTGTCATCAAAACGTGAAAGAAACGAAATACGAACTTCCACCCTCTGTATCTATAATATATGAAAACAATTTCTCAATGCCTTGAGAATAAGTTGAGTTGCTTCTAGCTTTATAAAACCAGATAAATAAAAAAAAACAGAAACAGGGTGAATTTCTTTTAGATCTTGATAAATACCAAACCATCCGACTTATTTCTAATATTTTCAAATACGTGGTAGTTTGGAAACTTCCACCACTATCACCATTACAGTTGATGTGAATAGGTAAGTTGGATGACGTGTAGGAAAGTGTTTCGGACTTTGAAATATCACCAGTACGAGATGGTAAATTCGACATTCTCCCAAAGGAGTATGCCACGTAGTCGAGCGCGACAAAGACAGAATGATTGATAATAGAATTGCAACAAAGAAGACAGTTGGATTGGGTTATATAGCGGAGTAGCCGCCGTTTCCGGGACGAAAAGATATAGTTCCAGTACTCGTCGGTTTTTTAATAATCATAACAACACAGTGTTATGAATTTTTTAGACTTTAGTTTGCCTGAAATTGCGAAATGTTTCCCAGTTCCGTTGACAGTTTAACTGGTTTTCTCTTAAATTTCGCCCGTTTTTCTGTTTGGCAGAATGAAGAAAAGTGACGGAAGTAGTTGTGATCCGGTGGCTGATTCCGGTGGTGGGCCAATCACCGCCACCGATTCATCCAACATACTTGATGGCCTCCAGACTAGATATAACTTTAGAATTGGAATTTATGGCTGGCGGAAACGGTGTCTTTACATACTGATTTTGGTATTATTGGTGATGGTGATCGTTAATTTGGCGCTGACTTTGTGGGTGTTGAAAGTAATGGAATTCTCATCGGTGAGTTTATCAAAATTTTCTTGTTTTCTTAATTTAATTAAATCAGACTTGATAAAAAGACAAACATGGACGAATCCATTTAAATTAGAAAATTTATCAGTTCCTTGGAAAGAATGTCATTACGGAATTATGTCGAAGCATCCCCCTATTTCCATGTTATTATTATTTTTTATTAAATTACAACAATTGTTAAAAATGTAATCGATATTTTGTCGAGAACGGCTCTTTCAAGACGACAGTCATTAGTAGGCGTTCGTTAAAGATTCTTTATAGAATATTCCTTACCCTTGGTGGTTTCCTTTCATTCATTCTTTTTCTGATATTTCCATATCAAAACGGTATCTGAAACAACTGTTGCATCCCTCAATTAAACAAGTTTTAATTACGAAAATTTGAAAAGCTCTCCCCATTTTGTGTCTAACATCCTTATCTTGAGACCTTAGGACATAATTACTGGCGCAAATTTTCCAGTATATTTCTTAACAATAATAACAAACAACGAATCATTAACACTGTAGATTTTATTTCAATCTATTACGTTGATTTTAACGTTATTTTTTATTTACTGTGTTTCTGTATTGTTATCGCAGGAAGGTATGGGTCAATTAAAGATTGTTAGTGGCGGTGTACGATTAGAGGGTAAAGCTTTCGTGCTAGATACATTGATTGCTAGCAGCATTAAATCACGAACTGGCCAACCAATCATTGTTGAATCCAGTCGAAATTTAACATTATCAGCTCGGAATAAAGACGGCTATCTTAACAACATGATTTTCTTGGGTAGATTTTCTTTTTAATTCTGTATTGTAGATGATTGATTGATTAAAATATTTTTTAAGGTAACGACCGCTTCGAGTGCCTGGCTAGTAATTTTAAAGTAATGGATGATCGAGGATTCGTACTGTTCTCAGTCGATGATCGTGAAGTGATAATGGGTGCGGATAGTTTGAAAGTGACAGGTGAGGGTGGTACTTCATTTACTGGTTCAATACAAACTGTACTGGTACGAGCCGAATCTGGTAACGATTTACGGTAAGTTATTCGCATAATTTCCAACTTTTACAATGTCTCGAACATTTTAATTAATAATAAACCACACCATCTGGCCGTTATTAGTCTTATTACAAATTAATTATTATTAGTTCTTTAACGTTACTTTTTTTTAACAAATAGAAACGAATAACTAACACAATCTGTTACGTTAGATTAGAAACAAAGAGGTGGTGTATCTTTACGATCTGATGCCTTTCGTTTAGTTTTAACAACATCCTAGCCGTTTCAAATCCGCAACAGATGTTCGCCGAATCGTGTCTTTTTAACTGACACAACAGCGTTCTAGACATTTATCAAAAAGAATGGCCCAACTGAACTTATATCTCCTATGAATTTCTATCTTTTGATATTTTTCAATATTGATTTACAGATTGGAATCACCGACAAGATCATTAGAGATCCATGCCCCACAAGGTATCCATCTTGAATCCAGAGGTGGTAAAATGCGTATAACATCCCTGAATGATATCACATTAAAATCGCAAGTTGGATCTATACGGCTTGAATCGGGATCTGTAATGATGCCATCATTACCAACGGCTATACCGACAACAAAACCGACAACCAGTCGAAATCATAACATTTTCCAATTGTGCGTCTGCAATAATGGTAGATTATTTATGGTACCGCCGAATGTACATTGTGCTTCTGATGAAGACGACCGGGTGTGCCGGTAAAAATACGAAATTACAATATCCTGTATATAATTAGACAAATCTTAATAATCGCCAAAATTAAAACAAAATGTCTATAATGTAAATATTTTGTACACGATAACTGGTGATAACAGCAGAGGACCCATTTAATTTTTTTACAATTACGTTTGTATATTAATTTATTTGCTAAAAAATAAATGCCTAATGTAAAGTGTTTTAGAGAAGAAAATGAACGAAATAAATGACTATCATATTGATTTATATTTAAATTGTCTTTCTAAACCACCGTTATTTTCAAATTAATGCGCCAACAATCGTATAAAAACAAGCCAATAGATGGCACTGGTGTAAAAAGCGATTGCCGATGTTTGAAATTAAAGTAATCTAAGATTAATAATGTACAGTTTCAACTATTGTCCAAGAGATGTCTCTTTAACAATTGTATTCTTAATTATAAAAATTTACAAGAATTTATATTTCTGAATTTGGTTGTAATCATAATTACTATTTAAAATTAATTAACAATCAACAATTACAGATTTTTGAAATTTCTGACAAAAATTTATGTTGGCAGCACTGTAGCACTGTCTTATATCTATTATACAATAGATGGCGCTTTACTCCAAAATTGTGCGGCATGCAACCAAAATTACTTCTACAGATGAGTATGTTTTTAGAAAAGAAAATGCTTTCACAAGAAAATTGTGCCAATTTTTTCCAAAACGTTAATAACTCAAATTCAACAATAAAAAATATTGTAGAGGAGTTATTGTAGCGATTCGCTATCGTTTAAAGCATCAATACCATTTGAAGTCCAAAACAAGTCCAACATCCAGCAATATTAACACATTGCGTACGGCGCTCTGCGCGTTCAACCCTTCCCCACGGACCGCACATTTTAAGTTGTCGATTGAATAAACAAACATATGTGAACGAGATTTCTCGTGACCCGTCCGCAACGTTCATCTCGTAAAAACGAGATATCTCGTGATCCGTACGCAATGTGTTAATAAAGAAATTCAGAGAACAAACACGATCGAGTCATTTATTGGTTTGAAGACTCCAATACCAGAGAATATTTGACGAAGGGGGCTTGCTTATTTATAATAAAGGGGATGTCGTTGCTTAGAAAGTACCTAGCAAGTTCCTAACACCTACAAATACCTAATACGCGTCGTGAATTTTTAATAACAGTTCTTGAATTCTAAATTTATGACTTAAAATGTCCCGATTTTAATTTCATTTGACAATAAAGATCGCGATGTGAATCAAAAAAGTACTTACCCCACTGCTACAACGACTCCTGTCTCACGTTGTTCGGACCTACTGTAATTAGAAAAAAGAAAAAAAATTATTTGAAAATTATTCAACCACAAAGGTTCAATTAAATCATGATTATTTTGATATTTCAACTTACCCGGTCGTTGACTTCTTATCGCCTAAATTCGAGTGATGACTTTACTGCTCCTCGGTCCAGATTCGCACTAACACCAGCATTAACACTAACACTTTATTTTTTAAAACGTTCGTTAATTTATTATAAAATTTTAAAAACAGTACCACTAACACTTTATTTAAAAAGACGTAAATTTAATATTAAATTTTACTAACGATAACACTTCAACATTTAACAAAATACGCGTCACTTTGTTTTAAAAAACGCGTAAATTTATTATTAAATTTTAACTTCAACGTTCAACAAATTACCAGTCACTTTGTCTTAAAAAGCGCATCGATTTATTATTAAATTTTAAAAACAATCAACGAAGATGCACGATTAAAATTCAACTGAATAAAAGACAGGCACTGAGAAGATTCGGAAAGTATTATGTAATCATTTCTTTGTTATCAAAAATTCGAAAAAAGCTGTCTGGATGTACGTACGTGTAATTGTGTCGTTTTTACCCCCAAAACTTGAATTTTGTAGATTTTGATAACAATAAATTCCAATCTACTATACCGGGTGTTTCATTTAAATATTCCTAGCTCGTTCAGCAACAGCTAGTATTTGACGACAGATTTCGAAAATATTTGGAAGATTTATAGGGAATTCCTTTGAGATCATTGGAGCAAAATTTAAGCCATGTAGTTCATCGGGAAGTTAGTAAAACGATCGCTTCTGACTTTCAAAAATTAGTTGCACACATAAAATGGCTTAGAATGATTCAAATTTACTCCTAACATTGATTTATTCGTTTTTCTACATTTTATTCCGGAACGGGTAGGAATACTTAACGTTTGTTCTAGAAAAAAATGGATAAAAAGTCATTGTGAGTCATTTGATCTCGGTTTCAAAAACGAGCTTTTTCGACCAACTTCCCCATGAGTTGAGGCGTTCAAAT
>JACDRQ010000358.1:0-61609 GCA_013841215.1 Hycleus cichorii | reverse complement strand
AACAAAAAATTTTGAAATACCAACTGGATGTTAGTAAATTTACTAAAAATCCAATAGATATGAGTCGTTTCATTTCAGGAGCTTTTAAATTTCTATTTTTGTTCAAAATTGGTGATTTAGGCAAAGCTAGACTACTTAAGCATTGAATCTAAGTGCTAAATCGTCATTTAGAACAAAAAGTCTTCAAATATTGGCTGAAAACTAAAAGTTCAATAGTTTAATTTCAGTAGCTTTGAAAAACTCCTCTTGTTGTTCAAAATTCGGTAATTTAGGCCAAAAGATAGACCACTTAAGCATTGAAACAAAGTGCTAAATATTCATTTAGAACAAAAAATGTTGGGTATCTGTAAGTTTACTAAAAATCCAATAGATATGGATCGTTTAATTTCAGGAGGTTCTTAAAACTCTGATTGTTCAGAAATTGATGATTTGGGCCAAGAGTTAGACTACTTAAATATTGAATAAAAATGCTAAGTCGTCACCTAGAACAAAAAAATTTTCAAATATTGGTTGAAAACTGCGTGTCTGTAAATTTAATAAAAATTCAGTAGTTTAATTTCAGAAGCTTTCAAAGACTCCTTTTATTGTTCAAAAATTGATGATTTGGAACAAAAGCTAGACTATTTAAACAAGGTGCTAAGTCATTTCAATCTACAAATATTGACTGAAAACTGCGTGTCTGTAAATTTACTAAAAATTCCTCTTATTGTTCAAATATTGGTGACTTGGGCCTAAACTAGACTACTTAAGCATTGGATTAAAGTGCTAAGTCGTCACTTAGAACAAAAAATCTTCAAATATTGGCTGAAAATTGACGGAAAACTAAAAATTCAATAGTTTAATTTCAGGAGCTTTCAAAAACCCTCTTATTGTGCAAAAATTGGTGATTTAGTCAAAACTTAAGCATTGAAATAAAGCGCTAAGTCGTCGCTTTGAAGCAAAAAGTCTTGAATACTAACTGGGTGTTGCAAATTTACTAAATATTCAATGGATAAACTTTTAACATTTACTGGATCTTCTATTGTAGAAGAAACAAATATAAGAAAGCTCGTAGTTAAAGCTTATAGAAAATTAAAGAGAAGTTAAATGTCTCTCATCGTTTAACCGACGACGAATGCCTAACAGATGAGCTTTCAAGTTAGACTTTAAAGTTTAAATTACAAACTATAATAGTTTAGAATAAGACTAGCTTGAGACTTGCATAAAAAACGAACGACTTTTAATAAAAGTTCATTTTTAGAAATAACATTATTTGCAATCCATTAAATTGGCATTTATTTGAAGAAGGTGTTGTTTAGATTTTATGAACCGTTGTGCTGGAAATTTTCGATGTAGATTTAAAGTAGGTAGTATTGTTGAAATTGCAAGCTTGCGTCCGCTTAATGTGTTTCAGATGATAGGATCCTAGAACAGTTGTCTAGGGAGATTCTAGAAGACCAAATAGTATCAAACAGAAATTGTCTTATTTCCCCATTTTCTTCAGAGCTATTTAAACAAGAACTCTAATGTTTGTGTTTATTCAACGTATTCAGATAAGGTCCGGTGAAGTTGGTAAAATCGATAGTTACTAAAGAATTTTTTGTTTGCCTGAAATTGATGAAAGTTAATTGTCGACAACGACCCGCCCCTAGATGTTTTATGTTAATCTTGATGTTGATTTTCGTGTTGATTGTTTATTAGGCCGGCCAAGTCCGACAGTTTCCTGGTTTGTGAATGAACGTATGGTTGAAGGGCAAGTTGATGTTATAGGCAACCATGTTGTGGTCAATCGTTTAGAAGTAAATGGAGTAAAACGGGAACATCTCAATTCATCGTACAAGTGTCAAGCAAGTAACACAAAGTTGATGATGCCCGCAGAGAAGACCGTAAGATTGGAACTTTTGCGTAAGTTGGAAGTTTGGAAATTAAACAAAATAATACCAACTATTATTATTATTATTATTGCCACCCTCGAGCAATACCCAAACAAATATAGACCTCCTTTATCCTGTTTTCTAGTACGGCCACTGAGCGTTGTCATTCCTCGTAAACCAAGACAAATGGTCGCCGATCAAGACTATACGATACATTGTGAAGTGACAGGGTCACGACCGAAAGCTGTTGTCTCTTGGACGAGGGATAATCGTCCATTTAGGCGTGGCAAGGTAATTTCCTCATCTAATTTCCAATAAAGTCGATTTAATTAAACGCGAACTAACAGGTAATAAACTTGCCAATACAGTATTTATCGTTTTCTATACTTTGTTTTCGTGTCTCAAACCATCAACAACTCTATACAACAACCAATCGCCATTCTAAAGCCAAACTAATTCTTTTCTGGTAATAAACTCGGTTAATTTGTTCGAGTTGTTTGTTTTACTGTTCACCGGAAGTTGTTGTTGTTGGCTGTTTCTTTATTAACTTACATCAAAATTGAATACGGCAAACATTACCAACAATCGCGCTACTATTTCAATACGGAAAGACGTGTAAAATAAGACCCAAATAAAAGAAAATAATTAAATTTTTATTTGTTTAGATACTTGAAGAGGGCAACGATACGATTATTGTGAGTTCTGCAACGTTCGCTCCGGTACCGGAAGATGATGGAACATTCCTCAAATGTTTAGGCGATAATCCGAAATTGCCTGGATATAGTCAAGAGGATTCGTTCAAACTAAACATTGTCTGTAAGTAATTGCTGTTCATTCCAAAATGATAACAACTACATCTTTTTATCCTATTGTTTATCTTCTATTCCTTTTGGATTTGTTTACATATACTGTCACAGTTTTAACAATGAGTTGATACAGGTTTTTAATGTTTACATTAGCATTTCAAGTGAATGTAGAGTGGTAGGTGCGTCCGGAGTTAGTTTTAAACGTGTGTATCTTACCATGAATATGAAGTGCTATTATTCTCCAAATGTATATATGAATCTTTTCTTTATTCATTGTAACAGCCCGTAAGGTCTGGATTTCATCCGTTCTAGTGGAAAAGCGTACATTTTTGCTATTTCCATGATGGAATTTATTTAAATATCTCTAAAACTTTCGAATATTGCTCTTTTCTACAGATTAAATCGAAATACCTACATTTGTGTATTCTTATTTCCATCCATTGTGGAAATGTGCAATCTCCTCTCTTGTCCACACCGATTTTTCCATGATTTACCCCCGTTTCCGCTCGGATTGCTTTTATTTGGCGAGCAATCTGCCAGATATTTCAATGATTTATAGGAGGGTCTCTGCAGATTATTTTAGCAAAATTTGCTCATCTTAAAGTTAGTCAAAAGAGAGGTACGCATGTACTCAAGCATGCTCTTTTTGTTCCGCATTCCAGAAAAAATGCAAAATACTTCTAGAATGGAGAGAATTGAAAAAAATCAACGTTGGAAGCATCCTCGAGTCATTCTGTCATTTGGCGTGTGTAACTCGATAAGTTTTTGACCAACTTTTAAGAGAGCTAAAATGATCTCCAGACACCTTATAAATCCATAAATTATTCAACAAATTGCTTTCGAATTAAAGGCAGTTATAGTCCGAGATGAAACTCATAGTATATGGTGATGATTTGAGCAAATATCCGTCAGAAGATGGTGAATTATTGTGCACGTTACGAATAAAATTGTTCGTATTCTTAATAAGGATGAAAATCATTGTTGCCCGTCTAACTGTTGTAATGAAAAACCACACAACGGTATGCGTTTTATGTAAATGTATAACGCTTTTGTTGGAATAGAAACGGGAAAGACCTAGTGAAATTTAGACATCGTAAATATACAAACAACGACTATGATGATGTTTTCTTTCTTCCCTCTTTCCGTTACTTGCTACATTCATATTTTCAAACATGTTCATGCTTACATCAGCAAAACGAGCTTACACAGTTTACAGAAGTAGAAGAAGAAGAAGAAGAAAATGAGAAGAAGAAGCCAGGTGTACGCACCCTATTCTCGACGACTATTCCGGGTCGATAATGCTTACGATGTGAATTTTAAACGAACACCACCACTACTGTCTACATTGATAACTATTTATCTTAAAACATATAAGGGTGGCAAATTTGGTTACAAGAATCTAGAATAGAAGTAGAAGTTTTCGGTGAAATTATCGATTGTTTCTGTTTGCTAACGAAATATTTCACCGATACAATCCTTATTTCGACAGTTTGATTTGGAATTGGCCAACGCTATACGTCCCTTGGCTATACACAAAACGTGTTAGATTTACGTCTGTAAATGCGGCAAATTCGCCCCTGTCGGTTGGATCTTCCATATAATGGACAATATTTCTGTTCTTTTTGATTTTATTCCAATAGAAATCATGACGAAACTCGCATTTACATGTAGAACATTAGCGGAAAATCACAGAAACCCATTAACTGTATTTCCACTGGAACACTTTAAAAAGCGTTAAACGAATTAATTTATGAATACGGTTGAAATCTAATTAGGAATTTCATTATATAGCAACGTTTTAAAGTCAGTCACCCCTTTTTCGTTATTAACGAATTTTAACGGGAAAAAATCACGCTTTTTATAAAGTTGAATGGAATTTACAACATGCGTGTATCTCTGTCGTGAAGTTTATTTGCGTACAACAGGTACCGGAAAGTACTTTGTAAGCTTCAAAGGATTCCTTTCAAGTTGCTCCTAGGGGTTGTCGAGGATGCAAGAATGAACATTGAAAACTTCCAAATTGAGTGCTTAAGAAAATTATTGAAAACTTTATAAAAACAAAATCGAAACGTAGATACTCCAGTTAATTTACAAGTTTTATTAACAATACAAGGATTTTTTTAATAAAAGAATTTAGTTAAATATAAAATTATTTACCACAACTGGAGTAATTTAATTTGAAAACTTCTTGCTGTTAATCAAACCTTAAACATTTCCTACTGTTTATTTCTTCATTAAGCCGTCCATCCCCAACGTCTGCCAACATTAATAATCCTACTCAGAATTTTATTCTGTCGTATAAACATAGTGAAGCACTTGAACTGGGTTTTTATGTGTGGTTTTAACGGCTGTTGGAATTTTTAATAGATGCCAAATTAATTGCTTGATGGATGTTTTTCTTTGAGGAACTGAGATACGATTTCAGCGAATAAATATGAAATATTCCATTAGTATATGGCGTGTTTCTTATCACGTTATCATTCCGTTTGTTTAATGTAAAATAATTGCATCGTCTCTACATACACTAGAATTTTAATACAATTATTCTCATAATGCGTTCTAATTGTAGATTCTCTGGTTCGGTTTTAACAAACGGAATTGTTAAAATTCCACCTGTCTGTTATTTATTCTGTACGTAATTCCGGATTGTTGATTTTCTATTGCCAGATCCGCCACAAGTAGTCCTCCATCTTGGCAGTACACTAAATCCAGAAGACATTAAAGAAGGTGACGATGTGTATTTTGAGTGCAATATCAAGGCGAATCCTAAACAGCACAAGATTACCTGGTTTCATGATGTGAGTATAAATAAAAATTGTTTGATGTCTAGAATATACCGAAAGAAAATCGTATTTATTGCGGAATTGTATACGTCTAGAGTTTGGACAAGTTTTCAATATTTAAAAGGAGATTTTCTGTTGATGAACAAACATCACAGACTTGCACACCCGGACTCATAAAGGTCGTTATAAAACACAGACTTGATAAATGAGGATTACAATTTCATGCTTTAATAGATTACCTTATACATTAGTCTCATTTGTAGACATTCTCATTCACTCAATGAATACAGTACATTAAAGATTAACTCGTATGATACTGGAAGTGTTGTTGTGCCATCTAATGTCCGTGTTGTTTGAATAATTCATACAATCAGCCTCTTCATTACTAATACACAATCTACATAACAGTTTTACGTAAATCTGTGATACTATTTTTACTCGTTTCATTCGAAAAACGTTAATTCTATAGACAAATTAGCATCTTGAATTATTGTCGGTAGTCATTCGGGATTAAATTCGAAATAAATTCACTACCGACAATTTAACCAACCTGATTTCGAGGTAATTATAGAAAGAAAACTCGAAAAGACAAGGAAGAATCAAGTTAATTTGAGTGCTATTAGAATTTATAAGAATTTCGTTAATAAACTCGAAATCTATTTCAACAAATTGAATTGCGCGCCCTACAAACGAAATTCTAACCTCAATTAATAAGAAATTAATGGAATAACTTTTATTTGGCGCGCAATTCGAAATTTGTTAATAAATGCTTATATTGATGGTGTAATTTAGCAGCAACCGCCGAAAGTAAGAAAGATGCGAAAGAATAAGATTAGACTCAGGTAATTTACTCAGATAGGGGGCGTAAAAATTGTAGAATCTATCCCCAAAGGAGACATATATTTTAGATTGTAGCAGGTCATTTTTTTCACAATTTCAAGTGCCATAATTCGTATTTAACCGTTTCTATAGTAGATACACATTTGATAGGGTTTATTTCACCCCAAGGATGTACCTTATGAGCAATAATTGAAGGTACTTTATGAACCATAAAAGTCGGATTATACACATACACATACACAATCTTTTTATGGTGTAGTAAAGACAAACATTGGCGATCGTTATAGTATATTTGAAAGTATCGTAAATGATGTCCTTTTAATGAATATAGGTTGTGATATTTGTAACGATGATTTTGGGATGGTTTAATCAACGATTTTTATCATTTCATATCGGTAGTTTCTAGACGATATAATTTCGGTAATGCATACTTATTAGTTAAAGTTAGTGGACATTGCTGAAAATTTCGATTCAAAGAGTTAACCATTAGATAGATAAATTGGATAAATTGTTATCTTGTTTAACAAAGAACACGCTAAATAAATTTACTCAATTATAAAGCTTAACTAATGTAGCGTTATGATTATTTGCACGGATGATTGGTTGTTTTAAAGCACCTAATAAACGTTCAAACTAATGCGTTCTAATATACGAAATATCCAATTTATAATTTACAAATCTATAAAACTATTATTATTCAAAATTCAACATTCATTAGTGATTGTTGAAACAAAACGAGAATTCCCAATTGTGATCGCACAAAACAGAACAAAGCATTTTCCTATAAACAAACGATACGTACATGAAATCTCAAGTGGCTCGTTACATTGATATGTTACGTTGCCGTAGAGATATTTCGTTTCTAAACTGGAAAGCAACTAACTGCTACTAAATTGTGTTTTATTTGATTTGTAGACAGTTAGAAATGCGCTAGATAGAAGATGAGCACAATCAAAATCCATATTGGTATAGTCTTTGATGGAGACGTTTACAATTTCTAACAATGCTCTATGCTTATTACTGTTTACTCGCAAAAAACCCGCCAAGACCGGCTGTTATTAACTTAAATCCCCCGAATAAATTCGATAAATATAGAAACAATTATGTATGAAATATTGTAGATAATTGGAGATTGTTCTGATAGAGTTGATGTTTTGTTTAGGGGATGATGGTGACTCAGAACATGTCATCAGGGGTGATAATCAGTACGCACAGTTTGGTTTTACAACGGGTTACCAGGTGGCAGAGTGGAGCATATACCTGTCTTGCAGCCAACCCTCGTGGGGAAACTGTCAGCACGCCTGTTATGTTACGTGTTAGATGTAAGTAGAAATCGATTTATTATTGTATACTGCACCACTACAACTACAACTATTGTCTCTATTTACAAGGAAAATGGCTGTTTGTTAGTTAAATCAAGCATGAACAAATTTCATCCAATTTAATACTGTTATTACTACCATATTTCACAAAGTTTTCATATAAAATTACTATAAATAATGCAGAATTGTAGTAAATCATTGAATGACAGATCTAAAGGTGTTAGAAGTGCCATAATAGAAACAGCATCAGAAAGAGAAACAAAACAATAAATTAATAAGTACAAAACTTATCAAGTTTTCGTTAATTTTCCTGAAAACTAACAAGCTCACCTGAAAATGTCCAAAAGATTTAGAGAACGTTTTCTATTTGCTATATACTGTGAAAAATTCATAATATTGTCCAAATTAAAGAGAAAAATATAAAAATTAACCCCTTACTTATTCTCTAGTTTGCAATATAAAGGATGTTTTTTGATACTTCTTAAAATTCTATCAAACTCGTTGTAATGCAGTGTTTTTCACTATTTGACGAGCGATTTGAAAAATATTTCATAGATTTATAGGAGGCTCCCTCGAGATGATTTTGCCAAAATTTGGGCCTCATAGCTTATCGGCAAGTTGGTCAAAAACGCTCGTTTTTGAACAATTTTTAAAAATGAGTCATAGGTATCAGAATGACTAAAGAATCCGACATTGATTTTTTGTCGTTTTTCTCCATTTTATTCTGGAATGGGTAGAAATATTTTGCATTTATTCTAGAATTCGATGGAAAAAATGTATAGCGAGCTCCCTTGAGTCATTTTGAGCCAGTTGAGATGCTCACCTCGTTTTCAAAAATCGTAACATTGTGTAAAACGAGCGTTTTCTGAGCTACATGGCTCAAATGTTGGTAAAATGATCTCCAAGGATCCTCCTAAAAATCCTGGGAGTATTTTTCAAATCGCTTGCCAAACTTTTAAATAAATAACCTTAAATCACCAAACAAACGAGATATCGATTGTTAAAAATTGTTATTTTTCGGACACCGAGTCAAGAGATTCAATAATGTCAGAAATTCGATAAACCTAACAATTAGAAAAACTCTCTTAATTTTCTAGAAATTGAAAAATCAATAATCGAAAATATTAGCTAACATAAGTTCTGAGAGAAGTGTTAAAGAAATAGAAAAAGACTTACTCCAAGATTATCCTCTGTAACTCGGCATTAAATCGGAATTTTCCAAATCAAAATATGACATAAGATGCTTCTTAAAATGCTGCTTCTAACTCTGTTTGAATCATTACAACATATCAGTAATTAAATAGATATCGAGCATTAAATATTTGCGGACACCAGAAGTGTTTTGGACATTCAAGTACCAATAAATTCTCGCTTATTAACAATTCCCATTATATATCCTTTTGAAAAAGTGCGGAACAGAAGCAGAAACAGTCCCCAAACCTTGCGGAAGCTCCGCAATCGCAAGGCTCGTAACATCCAATAATTTACTTGGTAATACAGACCCGGCGCATCCACCAAATTTCAATAAATTCTCGCATAATTTTCGTTGTATATCCGTTTGGAGGGGCGCAGAAACACCCCAAATCTTCCGAAAGTTCCGCAATTGCAAGCCTGCAACATCTTTAATGATTTACTTGATACGGCAAGTCCGGCGCATCCACCAAATTTTCAATAAATCCTCGCATATTATTAATATAGTTGTATATCCGTTTGAAGCGGCGCGGAAACAGAAACAGCTCCCGAACCTTGCGGAAGTTTCGCATTTGCAAAGTCTAATAACTCATTTATCGAGGCGCAAAGTTGTTGTTAAAGATTGAAGATTGCAGAACTCATAACGTCTCTACATTTCTATAAACAATATGGAATAAACTGCTGAATATTTACAAACTTTATTCAATTCTGTAGAATTTTCTATTAAATTCCGTCATTTTCTTTTTACGTAAATTCGCACCCGTATAAGATTCAAATCTATAAACAAATACTATTAGAATTACTGTCAGACTTGAAACAAATACACATTGTTTCTTGTGTTTTCGTATTCGTGCAAGTAAACTAAAATAATAAAATAGACGATCGATTGTAAGTTTTGTCCGTAACACCATCAGTTTGATTCGGTAAGACGTGATCGTATTTGGAATCCCTGGGGTTCAATCTATGAACCAACCTAACGTAAAGACCGCGCGACAATACTCTTCAAATTGTTTCTTCACTATAGCAACGGTGTCGATACCGGTTGAACAAATCGACTAGTTTACGTCTTTACTGATCAATTTCGAAACAAGAACACTGTATTGGATAAGAATTGAACGAACTTGACAGAAGTCTTTCATTCTATAACAATTCGCATTCGGAAACAAACTTTGGCTATAAGCGATTTTTAATTTATTTTATGATTGGAGATGATTCGGTAATCGGTATCGTGGCGGTTTAGCGGTTTAATTCAACAATAGAACAAGTTCGCCGGTTACAGATTACCACAGCTGAGACAGGAAATTGCCATATTTGCATTACTAACGAACGTTAAAGGCGGAATTGTTCGATTTCTTGAATAATTCTCGAAGATTCTTAAACGAATCAACCGGCTCGAGAGATTTTCGGGTTGAAAAATTGTTCTAAACGATTAAGATATTGAATCTTTGCATTTATACAAGATGTTCCAATAAAGTTTATCTTGTTATATTTATCGAATGCATTGTTTGAAATCAGAAAACTCTACTTATAACTTGTCGAAATCTGATAAATTCCGGAGTGTAATTTTAAAATTGAAACGAATTTTATTTGTCATGTTATATCAATATTGACAAGTCGTTCGGTTCTCACGGATTGTTAGCGAACGTGATCTGTCATTGTGGTCTGCCAGGAAAGTACATACCTCCAACCACCATCACCACCACTACCACCAACTTATCACGCTATAAACAGTTCCAACAATACACTTTAAGTAAATTGGACATACGAGAATCAGTCAAGTGTGTGGAGTACACGCTATCTTACATGCCGTATGAATGACAGTACATTGTGTTGATAGAGCAAATAAAACAGGTGATATTCGTTGGATTTTAATAATAGTGTCATCTCCAAACATCTATTATCATTACGCTGTTAACACGAATTTATACACGAATTTGTGACAGTACCAGGGATCGTTTACTTAACAATATCAAATAATACAAAACAATATTCGGAATTGAAAGGAAATCGGAAATTGTAAATTTCTTATTAGTTTTATCCACAATTTTTTCCGTTCCGCAAGCATTCAAAGATCGTTGTTGGAGGCAAAGCGAACACAAAAAGGCAAAAAGCTCCTATTCGTATCGTTAGAGAAACTGGAGATGTTAGAGAACAGAATCACGCGTCTAGAATAACCAATCTATGGTTTGTACAGATGAAGGCAACCTGGACTATGGTGTGTGTGGCTTAGTACGGCCGCACACAACTTGTGTAATCCCGGTGCGGTCGGGCTAAGCTCCTCCAGTTGGATTGGCATGTGGACCTCCGGGAACAACGGCCAGTGACGTATTTCGTCGTCATGACATGAATTATGCCACATTTACGTGCTGATAATAAAACAAGATGTTAAAGTATTCCACAAGTTGACAATTAATGACGACTTGTTCATTTTAGATGTCGTATTAAAACTTTCCACATTTCTAATTAGTTGAATTTAATTTGAAGATGGTGCTGTTGGCGTAATTCCATTTTACATGTTTTCTAATTTGTAAAATTCGTCGGAAAGACGGCGGTAATTCAACAACAACTAGTAGAATTTAGTTAATTTTTTGATAAACAATTTCACTTAAACTGTAATATTTAGTAACAGGCGACATTTTGCGTCAGCCTTCACCACAAATTATGTAAAGCTGAGTTCGCGTGACTACAACCTTAATAAAGCTCCAATTTTGTTAAACGCCCTATAGAAATCTGTGTCAAACTTTTGCTCTCTACCATTTTATTAAAAACATATGCGTGAACAATAATTCCAAACCGAATTCTACTCACCCTCTTTTAAATTAAATTCCCTTACATTGTTAATATCATCAACTTGTTTCGAGCAAAAAAATAAGCTTAAACAACCCTCCAATTTATCCAAAAATTGATTGTGAAACGACCCACAGAAATTGCCAATCGTGATATTTTGCATTTGCACCGTTCTCGTTCGAAATGTACTCGTGACAGGTTTTAATTCCACACCCACAAAATCGACAGTATATTAGAGTGATTTCGATTTTATCGATTGAAGAGAGAAACGAATAGTAAAATTATAGTCGGAGGAGCGTTATCACAAATCTAATGATGCCTGCAGTTGGCTGTTACCTCTCGCACTCCAATTCATCATTAATTCAGTCTCTCAAGGAGATGGTTGTGGTCTTTGACGTTACAACCCAGTCGTTTTATAGATAGATCTTTAAATTCAAGTACTTGCAGAAAAATGATAGCGAATAAAATGCAGTTGCCGTCAGAATTGTATTTATGTAACAACGGAATTATACAGAACTATACCGCTTTCTTGCCACTTTCTAGATTGAATTAAATCAGTCTAAGATAATGTGGATTTGTTTAAAGTATTCAACCAGGTGTTCTAATGTTGATTCAACTCTACAACATATTTACAACATATACGTCCCAATGCACAAACATGCATTTAATTGCATACCGCATTAATCTAATTGAGAATTCAATTCGGCGACAATTCCAAGATAGAAATTTCGAATATTCTAGATGCCATAACAATAATGTCGTTGTTTTTAGAAAAATTGCACACAAAACCCCAGTAAACAACAATTGCAACATTGATTCTATAAACAACAATGTCGAAATTTAATCTAGCAACATTGAAACAGCTTTTCATAAGATTGAAAGGAGCAAAATTGAGATGCACACATTATATGAAAAGACACAATGGAGCATTTGCTTTATCCTCAATGCATACAAGACAAATAAACGGAAAGGAGGAAACACCATATCGACCGTTTAAAAAAGAATATATTTACTAGCAGCATCCCTAATATTGTTTACATGCAAATAGTCTATTCTTCATGTAGATGATTGAGGGGTTGGGGCCCGGTTTGCCTATCTTGTGAATAACATCAAGTTTAATTTCAACTTGGCTTACAACAGAACAACGGCGCAGATGATGGCAATTGATGTTGATTACATGTCAGTGGACGTATACACAAATTATTCTTCCATAGTTCAAGTTGAATACACGATATTGGAGTTGTAATAATAGAAACAAGCAGAAATCACGAATACAACTATAAATTAGAAAAATTTAATAAGCCTTCGAAACTTCATCCATTTAACAAATAAATAAGCGAAATGGTTTTTAAATTAGGTCGTTTTTGTGAATTCCTTTTGCAAAGCTTTCATGAAATTGAGAAATTATATTTAAATTAAATTCGAATTACCTTTAGAGAGTGGAAAAAATACGTCTTTCCCCATACTCTTCTGTATGTTATAATCGCGCAATTCCGAAAAAGACGATGATCGAGTTTAAGAGAGAAATTCGGCTATTTCGCCGTGTTTTTTCGAAACTTAATTGCTTAATTTATTAGAATTTACAGATCTGATGAAAATTGTTCAACAACTGTTACGATAACAGCCAACTAAAATTGCCTATAAATTTCAGTTATCTTGTCGGTTAGTCCTAAAGTGCACACAAAAATACGGCAAAACACCACCATCACGTTGATTGTGTTAGAATTTTTTCCTATTTATCCACCATCTTGACAATGTTCCAGATGCGCCCGTTTGCCGTGATAGTGAAATAACCGTGATCGGTGCATCGTTGGATGAAGTGTTAAAAGTCCGCTGCCATGTGGCCGCCGATCCCAGTGAAGTTACATTCGTTTGGCAATTCAATAATAGCGGTGAAAGTTTCGATGTATCACCGGCCCGTTTCGCCACATCCAGCGGTAATATTAGCGAATTGATGTATACGCCGGCATCACAACGTGATTATGGCACGTTAACTTGCTGGGGGAAGAATTCAATTGGTCGCCAAAACGAACCGTGCGTCTTCCAAGTTGTGCCAGCCGGTGAGTAATTGAAATTCGTATGTGTATTGTATATTTTATTGTTTTAATTGGATCACGTGCCGTTTGGCTATAAATCAAATTCTATTCAAGTCCGTTCTCAGTAAAATAATAGCAGCTGTAATATGAAGATAAAGTGTTACCGGGACTAAACCGTTTATATTTATCATTAACGTGTATATGGGCGCTTGTATTTATGTTTAGGAATTACACGACTAAACCTAAACTAACGGTTTTGTTGTAACTTTACAGCGAAACCGAGCCCGTTGAGTAACTGTACTCTCCGGACGGCAACTAATCATAGTTCGGACGTGTTAGAAGTGGAGTGTAAAGCCGGCTACGATGGTGGCCTTCCCCAGAGATTCATCTTGGAAGCGTATGATGCTTATACAATGCGAATGAGATTAAATTTAAGTAGTACAGATAGTGAAATGCCAATTTTCCGTCTGGATCTTACCGATTTATTGCCGCCGAATGGTGATGGTTTCCCACCATCTTTACGTATTGTTGTTTATGCACAAAATGCTAAAGGACGCAGCGAACGGCTCGTACTCGAAGACATCATGCTGAATGACGCTGAAAAACGAACAGGTAGATTCTAATTAATCCCATCTTTCATTATTGATGATGAAAAAGGCGCAATTCAATTGAAACTTTATTACTGTTTTTATCCTGTTTTTCAACAGATGGTAGTTCCAATATCAGTATACTTCCAATAGCTGCTCTTTTGACTGGTTCTTTATTAACTTTGGGCATTGCTGTTCTATTGATTGTTGTATTGGCTGTACGTCGAAAACATCGCCATTGTAATGGTTCACATTGTTTACATCAATTGGAGCCATCGAAACAATCAAAATTACCAGGTCAATCATCACGGCATGGATCAATGTTGGAGATCAATACTGGTGATAATCGTTATGTGGTTGCTTACACTTTGAAGCCGGCTAGCGATTGTACAGTGTCACAACCGACATTGACAAGTAACACGTCCATAGATCGCCAGCCTGATATTCTGAGTACGCCCAGAGGTGAGTTTGATAGACTACAACCATGCCATTTTTCAACATTTGGTAAAAATCTATAAATCTAATTAGTAATTGAATCATTAGAGGAATATGCACAGCTCGTACCGTACACATTTTTTATTTGCTTCTATTCCATTATTTAGTGAGATTGAAACGATGTTTTTTCCAGCGAAACGGGTTTCATTAGGAAAGTTTTACTGAAAACTTTGTTTCGAGCTTAAGTTATTTGTTTAAGAAAACAACTCTATCGTGACAATACAAAAAAAGATATTAATAACAACAAATAAAAGTGTGAAGCTTAACTATTTTTGTACGTTATGTTAATAAAAGTTTTTTTTGTAATTGGTGTTTTTGTTCCTCACAGTCCTTAAGACTAGAAATAATCGCGCATCTCTCGACCGGTTCAACCCTAATTCGAAACTTTTGACTTGTTGTTACATAACATATTAGCTGTGCGTTTACTGGAAGCAATAAATTCCATAGAAATAAGACAGGTGTAACGTTAACAGGTGCTGACACGACGACGCCCCCGGGGTTGCCAAGACCTGATGCTCTATTCACCCCACTGTCAACGGCAACGGAACGAAATCGGCAACAGAACAATCCCCCAGCATTCTCCAACTTTGTAAGTAACGCGTCAACCTGTTCTTCTAATTAAATAACTCCTAGTTGTGTATATCAGTCAAGATATATTTCATTAATGCCTCAAATTAGAGCGTGTCTTCTATTTTATCAATTTCACACAATTGTGTTTGATTTTGGATTTGGTATCGTTTCCAGGGCCATACTGAAGTGTCGTCCCCGGAGGTGTGCAGTAATGTCACACTAACACCATCACTACCACCGCCACACCAGACGGGCACTATAGGCAGAAACCGTCCCCGCCCTAGGGAGATATCCTATTCAACATTTGCAACGATGAGAAGAGACCACATCATAGCTGACTCAATTCCGGGACCTGAAAGTTGTGTTTAATGAACTGAATCGAACGGCGTTACCAGCTTCAATAATCTTTAAATCTAAACTTCTTCGATCAAACTAGCTTTTTTTTAAAGACGGGCGAACTTTCAAATTATCCATTCATATTATCGATGATCTCCTATCAATTTCGACTGAATTTGATAATTTTGAAGATGGTGACGTTTGATGATAACGCCTGTGATACAGGATTAGATGCCAAGTGTTTTATAGGAAATTGAATTTGTGTATAAATTATCGATGAGAAACAATCATAGACATTCGAGCTTACTTAAAATTGATATTGTTTGACTAAATGGATGAAATTTCTTGATTGTCAACGAACATCTGTACAACAACCGACCATATTCTAGGCCTATTCATTCAAATTCTACGGACATTATTAAAATTTGTGTAAAACTACACGGATGAATGTTGATTATTATAGATAGATTTAGAAAATAATCATACTGTGTATGGTTTATATGTTTCCGTTTTTCATAATCGTATGTAAAATCGGTTCGTTCCATATTGATTTGTCAGAGTTTTAGAATTTCAATTTAAAAAAATGGCCTGACTTGTCCAATCGACTGTTTCTAATATTAAATATAAACATAAATATATAAATATAAAGATATTATAAGAGATTTGTTAATATGTATAACAAGATTATTAACTGATTATGTACATATTAGGTTCAATTAACACAACAAAACAGATAATTAAAAAGCTTTATTGCTGTGCAATAACATATTTTGTAAATGAAGTGTGCTTATGGATGCGTGTGAACATAGTGTTATTATCGATAACAATTTAAAAAATAAAACAATGTTCTTTATTACCTTTACTCCTGTAAATAACTGATGAACCAATGAGAGTATTATTAATAAATATAAATATAAATGTCACTAGTTTATCAATTTCCTAACACCAACACTACACTTTTTTATAGGTCAGATAATTTTTTATATCCACTACGCCGTCGTTGTTCTTATCAGAGCCGGCAAAATTACGATTCGATTTTTTATTACAACAATAGAAATCGCCAGTTTTTGCGCATATCAAATTAATTAATTAATTAAAGATTTACACACAAACTCTGGCTATTTCTTAGCTTTCAAGTTCCCCCAGGGGCAACAAACTAAAGTTGGACAACCGTAAACTAGCACGAAAGTTGAACTTACTGTCTAGGAGACAAACCGAATAAAAAACGACCTTATATTCTAATCAAATTTCGCTATACTCACCAAATAAATACAATAATAGAACAGTTTTGGTGTTTTTTAGGGTTTTAAAGAATTTCTACTGTTAAAAATTAAGTAAATTTCGTTGAAAGATTCTGTCCTAAATCGTTGGTTATTTCCAAAAAGTGTAATTTAGGTGAATTTTAGCTGCTACGCTGTTTTAATGAATTTTTACTGAATTCAACCCCAATTTCGGCATATTTTGATCATTCAATTTTAGAAGCTAATTTGGACTGATTCGGCCATTTCAGTCATTTTTGAAAGCTATTTTACAATTAAAATGGAGGTTTCTAACCAAGACTTCATTTTTAAACTGAATTTTTGCAATTTAATCGTTAATTCTGATAATTTTCAATATATATGGCGTGAAAACTAATTCAAATAGAATTTTTGAATTCAAACCACCCGCTTGCATCTGATAATATTGCACTACTCAGTACGAGATGGCGCTTACATAATTTTTGGCAGCAGGATTAATTGACAATGCCAAATCTACTCAATTTTACTTAAATTTACTTGTCATAAAAATGAATCTATCCAAAGAATTAAAGATTGTTGAATTATTGAGTTATTTTTATAAAGACAATAAACAAAAAAAAGATAATTGTGCAACAATTGAGATGCACTGATTAAATGATTGCATACTTTTGGTTAAATTAAAATTCTACGGTTTTTGTTTTGTTGTAGGTGGCAACACTGCTACATCGGCCATTTTTCGATGGTTGTTTTTTAGGTTATCCGATTTGAAAATTTTGTTAAAAATGACTTCGATAATTAAATTACAAGCAATGTCGGGGGCGATGGACGAGTCGCCCCCATGTTATATTCTACAAGTCGATGAAGTTCGAATATTGCTGGATTGCGGTTGGGATGAACAATTCGATATGGAATTTATCAAAGAATTGAAGAGGTTAGACATAACCTCAATTTTGACCATAACAAAAATTCATGAAAATTTGGAGAAATATTAGAAATTTAAATTGAAAATCTCTCCAATAGCCACCAAACAAAACTAACAATAGTTAGTTTTGTTTGAGGGGTTAATTTTTGGAATTCAATTTCTAATATTTTGAGAATTTTACTCAAATATTGAATTATTTCAGGCATATTCACACAATTGATGCTGTCTTGTTATCGTATCCTGATGTAACCCATTTGGGCGCTCTACCGTATCTAATAGGGAAATTAGGCCTAAATTGTCCGATTTATTCGACGATTCCTGTTTATAAAATGGGACAAATGTTCATGTACGATCTGTACCAATCGCACTACAACATGGAAGATTTCGATTTATTTACCCTGGACGATGTTGATGCAACGTTCGAGAAGATCATCCAATTGAAATACAACCAAAGTGTGCCGTTAAAAGGTCAATTTCTACAATAATCGTTGGATTTTGTTGTAATTTTCGTTTATAGGCAAAGGATATGGCTTGACGATAACACCACTACCAGCCGGCCACATGATCGGCGGTACAATATGGAAAATAATGAAAGTCGGCGAAGAAGATATAATCTATGCTAATGATTTCAATCATAAAAAAGAACGCCATTTGAACGGTTGTGAATTGGAGAAATTACAAAGACCATCATTATTCATCACTGACGCATTTAATGCGAATTACCAACAAGCCAGACGGCGGGCACGCGATGAAAAATTGATGAGTAAATAGTTCAATTTATCCTACACGTTTTTTTCTAAAATCACCTTGAAATTTCAGCTAATATTCTACAGACGTTACGAAATAACGGCAATGTTCTAGTTGCTGTTGATACAGCCGGTCGTGTCCTCGAATTAGCCCATATGTTGGATCAATTATGGCGCAATAAAGAATCTGGATTGTTGGCTTATTCGTTAGCATTATTGAATAATGTTAGTTATAATGTTGTTGAATTTGCTAAATCACAAATCGAATGGATGAGCGATAAATTGATGAGGAGTTTTGAAGGGGCGCGCAATAATCCATTCCAATTTAAACATTTACAATTATGCCATAGTTTACAAGAATTATCGAAAGTTTCTAGTCCGAAAGTTGTATTGGCTAGTTCACCGGACATGGAGAGCGGTTTTTCACGCGAATTATTCCTACAATGGTGTTCAAATCCAAATAACAGTATTATAATCACCACTAGGTAGCGATAGAATTGATAACAATTTATATTTAATTCGCGAATTTGGTTTCAGGACATCTCCAGGGACGTTAGCGCGAGATTTAGTCGATAACGGTGGTAATCGAACGATTGATTTGATTGTAAAACGTCGTGTCAAACTCGAAGGTAGCGAATTGGAGGAATATCAAAAGAATTTACGCGATAAACGACACGATATCTCCCATAATGAGTACTATTAATTATTGTAAATAATTCTAATTGTAATATTCTTATTTTATTAGTGGAACAGAATCAGATTCCGATTCCGATATCGAAATGAGCGTTATATCGAAAGGCCGTCACGATATTGTAATCAAACAAGAAGGCAAAACTTCCGGTGGTTTTTTCAAAGTAACCAAAAAACAATATCCAATCTATCCATTTCATGAGGAGAAAATCAAATGCGACGAATATGGCGAAATTATCAAACCTGAAGATTATAAATTGGCCGATATTGCGACGGAAATTGAGGACAATAAAGAGAATGTTGTTATCAAAAAGGAGGAAGATATCATCGGTATTTCCATTAATTTTATTTATGATCTTCAATAAGAATTTAATTGTAGAAGAAATACCGGAAGTTCCAACGAAATGTATTGTTTTAAATCGTACAGTACAAGTGAATTGTCATGTACAATATATCGATTTTGAGGGCCGTTCTGATGGTGAATCGTTAATCAAAATTTTATCACAATTACGGCCGCGACGTGTGATTATCGTGCGTGGTACATCCGATAGTACGAAAATTCTAGCGAATCATTGTCGCGACAATATCGATGCACGTGTATTTACACCGGAACACGGTGAAATTGTCGATGCCACCACCGAAACGCACATCTATCAAGTTCGATTAACCGATGCTTTAGTATCGCAATTAGATTTCCAAAAGGCTAAAGATGCTGAAGTTGCCTGGGTGGACGCGCAAATTGTCGTACGCGAAAGCCAATTGGACGCCAAACGGATGAATGTTGATAACGAACCGATGGATGGTAAATTGAATTAATTCTAACGATTCTATTGTTGATTCTATTTGTTTGTAGTGGATGAAGAAGAGAGTAAAATTCTGACTTTAGAGCCGTTATTAAATCGACCTTATCACGATACGGTGTTTATAAATGAGTTGAAATTGTCGGAATTCAAGCAGATTTTAGCTAAAAGTAACGTTAATTCGGAATTTTCAGGCGGTGTTTTGTGGTGTTGTAATGGAACCCTAGCGATAAGACGAGTAATTTAGTTTAGTTTAGAGTTATTTGTTTTTATAGTCGATTATTTTTCCAGATGGATTCCGGTCGTGTTATTCTAGAAGGCTGCATCTCTGAAGATTATTACAAAGTTCGTCAATTACTCTACGAACAATACGCTATTCTATAATTTCAAGATTATTTGGAAATATCGTAATTGTTTTAGTTTTAATAATAAATTTGATAATTGTGAGAACGTGGCATTGTTGGAGAATTGGCACCGATCCCGTCCTTGATCATATATCATCCGAAAATTCAATAATTTCTCAAAAATCATGATTTATACTCATTTAAATTGGAATAATAGAAAAATCAAATGGTTAATATTAGCACTAGATTCATATTGGCCAATAGTAAAGCAACTTACCCCACTCGAGTCGACTAAACTTGATTCATTCAACTTATCTTTTAGACTGACTGAGCATCATTGGCTATCTCTTTTCACTTGTGTACAGTTCAAGAATCTTGGCAGTGTGGTGTGTTGGTGTGTTTTATCTTGTTGATTTTTTATATTGGGAAGAATAGAGAAGTTTTTTTCCGATAATTTTTGGAAATTAATTGTTGAAAATCCAACAATTTGGGAAGAGTTAATGCAAGAAGTGCTGAACGAGTACCACCATTCGTGCAGAAATTGATACGATCAAGTCCATAGATAGTGTATGTAAATTTTATCGTTTTACATTTCGTCCGATAATCGCGTTTTAATCTGATAATGATGGAAATTACAAATTGATATCGGTCTAAATTAGATTTAGACAATTTCTAATTCAATTGACGCTTTGTTTTTTTAAAGAATCAGCAGAACGCTGTGATAGAAATTATGAATGGTTTGCTGAAATATGAGTAGAAAGACGTTCGTATTTTGTGTTGTTTTTTACCATTATTTTTATTATAATTTAGTTTGAATTAACGCCAATTCGAATTGATGATTGACATAGAAATTTATCGAAATCGCTTTCAAAGGCGATATTTCGGAAAAAATCTAGCCCGGGGTTCGACTTTAATGTTATTTTAATCGCTATTGTTTATCGGTAATTCATCACTAATTTAAACTATTCCATTTCTGATTTATTTTTAAATTTAGAAATCTTTTTCGATAGAAATTGAGCCAAGGCTGAGGGTGTAAGTGTTGTTGATTCATACCTGGAATATTTAACCACCTAACCGTAAAGATTACAGGTATACACCTAAAGAACTAGTTTAGGGTTGTATGGGTGTATATGTGGAGTTTCTTTACTATTCAAATAAAAATCGACCTAAAATTCAGGTGAACTCGTTGGAGATAAACAAAGAATCTTATTTGATTAAAAATTTAAAATAGAACGTTCCACTTCAGGCTATTATTTCGTATTGAAATCAACAATATTCGATATTGTGTTCCAGTATTAACGATTCTATTTAGAATTCATTTATTTTAAAGGATTCGACCGATAGTCTAGCGAATTTTCGAAAAACTCCACTTCAAAATTGCATATCGACATTATCTAATCTTAAATTTCTATTACAACAAATTTATTGAGAGTTGCAAAGAATTTGATTTGATTATAATAAAAGCTCCAATTGAGATTAATCTTCACGATCTTTATGAGTTCAAAATTTCAAGTATATCGCTGAAAATATCACTCGTTGAGTTGCAATTGAAAACAAAGGTGATCGAGGAGTTTTATCGAACAAAAATCGCTTATCCGCTTCGATCTTGATAGTAATTTTGAATTTTACAATTGTGAAATGTTCAATAAAACATCAACGTGTTATCGACAAAAACACGTGTCTCAATTGAATTTTATACCTTTATGTACAATCATCTTAAATACAATGATCTTTGTAGATGGCACTTGAAATAATACTAATATTAGTTACAATTTCGCAATAATATTGCACCATATTTACCGTAACTAGTAATAAGTCGAATTTAAATGGGGAAATTCGATTTTGTAGCGTCCAATTAACTGTTTCGAAATCTTTAATTTGGCGACTTAAAAGAAAACCAACGACTTAGATTGATGGTATGCCACTAATTTCAGTTCAATTAATTCAAGAATTGTGTGAATACTTCGAGTTTTTGTTAGAATTGTTGATTATACCATTAAATTTGTTCTAATTAATTGTATGAAAATTTTATCTTATCAAGATTAACGTTATTGTTATTAATGTCGATAAAGCATGGATTTATCACCATGTAATTGCCAAAGTTTGAGTCTTACCACCCATTTTTCATTAATCACATCCAATAAAATATTTGTTTATTGATTAATTAGAAATGAATCAATTAATTAATATTAAATAGCGCCATTTTTGGGTAGTCTCCAATTTTGGTCGATATTAAAATAAACGTCATTTTTATTATGATTGGTGTTGGTTTATGATGAATTTAGAATTGTCATCGTGTTTTGCATCTGTTTTAAATTTATGCAGCATATGTGTGCGATTTTTTTCGTGTTGTAGAGGGTGAAGAAACTCTATATAATTCATATGTTTATTTGCAAAATTTTTACTTAAACATTTCAATTAAATTGATAAGATTATTTGCTAAAATCAACATAAAATAATTGATAAACTATGTACGGTTTGTTTATTTGCTAAATATTTCTTATACACCTCATACAAGGTTGCCAATATTTCAACAACTGCATTGATGTTAAATATTGCATGTATTCAATTTGAATTTCAATGAGTTTTTCATCGTTTTTGACGCCACATAGTAGTCTCGTCTCGACTATTTTATTTGATTTCTTCCATTTGCACACTTCAAAATCGTATTGGCAACAATTACCAGAACCCTTCGTAGGGTGGTTTAAAGATGGCCAACAAAAAAAATGTGTGGTTTTACGAAGCCTGTGTACCACCTGTTGTTGCCAGTCCAAATCTGAAACGTATCGAATTACCCCAACATACACTTGCACCACAATTTCCAGTCCCACGCTATTCAACCCCCTGTTAATTTTCAATTATTTGTTTTAGATGGCTATGGACGCTTTTGATAACAATTTCGATTATGATGTGGAAAATGAGGATTTCTATGAAGTCAATACGCCGGCAAAATCACAAAATAAACGTCGTGTCACTTTCAATCAGCAAATCTCAGCAAAGGTGAGTTAAATTTTCGGAAATTCGAAAACGAAATTTATTGAGCCATTCAGTTGGTGTGTAACTATTTTCGTGTTAAAAATAACATCCCCTCTTTTGTGTTTTTATGATTTTTTTCCAAACGTTACGCTACAGTTGGAATAATTTACGTCAAATTTTTATATTTGTTTGCTATTGGAGTTGTAATAGTAAAAGTGTAGGTTTCATGTCGACTGATTGATGAGATTATCTAAAAGTAGAATTACAAACAATTTAAAAAAATCAACGGGAAAGATAGAAGGAAAGGGAATAAAAGAGAAGTCGGACATCAGAAGCCCTTGTTTTTCAACACCCGACAGGTATCATTACATTGTTTCCTCTCTCATATATCGTTGAAAATGGGCGAACTTCCTGCTGTTTATTCTTCTTTATAGAATGAGTTAAAAAATACTGAAACAACATTCATTTTCCAGTAGTGTAAGACTAGGAGGAGATGTTCCGGTGATGGATTTGTTCGCTCCAATGATTACCGTGATTACCCTTCCAACATTATTATTATAATAACGAACAAATAACCCTAAAACGAGAGTGAAACATTAAATGATTCGATTTAGAGAATTATGGAAAGTTTCCAAATTATCCACAAAATATATTCCAAAAATTTCCAATTGTTGATCCGAATTGAAAAATATTTTCTTAGTAGGCAAACAATTTTAATAATTCAATAAAATGATGCTTTCCCGACAAGTAAACTACCCTATTACAGCAATTTTGTATACACAAATAGCTTATTTTGTTTTAAATCTTGCCACTTTGGATTTAGACCAACTTTCTGTTCCTTATTAGGGGTTTTCTCAATATTTGATACCGATTTATCTATTTTTAACAAATATAACTCCAAATTCTGAGCGTTTTTGCACAAATAGTCCAATTTATTTGAAGGGTTGTTACTCAATTTTCAAATTTAAAGATGGAAGTTAACCCTACAAAATTAGTTGTGTGCTAAGTCAAAAACTCAGAATTTTTTGGTGATTAAAAACTAAACTGCTTATAATATTCGTTTAGGGCAATTTTGAAAGCAAGCCAAATGAAATCGCTCTCTGCTGGGAATTTTTATTTGTTGACGGTTTCGATTATTTGAAATTTCCTTTGGATAAATATCCTCTCAAGTAACGCCCTTCCGTTCTTGAATCAGTTAAGACTATCGATAGGACTTGTTAGAATTGTAATAAATTAACATAATTCGAAATCGTGTACAATATTTACAAGATAAAATTCATTTAAAGTGGTTTTGTTTCGGCGAAATCTACAAGTCTATTTTTTTGAATTTAGAATCAATTTTTCAAATTCAACTTCTAGAAGAACTCAAAAACGGATGTTGATATAAAACGAGACGTAAATATCTAAACAAAAATTACCCCATACAAGAGAGAATTCAATGGAAGTAATGGAATTTTAATTGTATGATATCGCACCCCTACATTCGGTTTTCTAAAAAAACTTCTAATGAATTAGAAAGATGCGCCTAATTAACATCATTATCTTAAAGTTAATTATTCGGAGATACCATCCTGGAATGGATGAATGAGTGTTGTTACATAATTTCAATGTCACAACCAATAAAGTCAACTTTAAACCATTCAACTTTAGACAAATTAAATGTTTTGTCGGTAGTCTGTCTCCATTTGTGATGACTATAAGTGTATGTCTGCTACTGGTCTTATAAAGTTAAGATTATCTCCAACAATAAAGAAATAAAATAAAAGTCGAGGCTTTCGTTGTGAAGAAATCATAAATTTTCATTTATTCAAAATTATTTCAACTTCTTTTCACTACGATTTAATTCTATACTTTGATTTGTTCGTTCGTATAAAAATGATCACAAGAGTTGTGATGTTTAACAAAACACCCGCTCATTCTCCTCTTGGCCATAAAGGCCGATGACTGTTTTGTGTTATACATGAAGAATGCATCTGTCTTGTTGTTTATCTCTGTCAACAGTAGCTCTTTCTTTGTAGACTACAACATGAAAACACGAAAAAAATTAAACAACTAAAGAAAGATAGAGATAATTAAGAAAACTGGTTGGATTTTATAATCATCATCATCATTGACGCCGGCTATATTATTACAAATATATCAATTTTTTTGAAGAAAATATTGATTTCTTTGGTGATTATATTCAAGTAGTCCTATACCTGTTTGTAAATGCATAGTTGAACTTTATGAATAAATTGTTAATGTTTTTTATTATTCAGCGAGTGTCGCAAGAATCGTTGCTGTATACAAACTGATTACTTGTACTAACTTTATTCAACACCCAACTATCTAGACAGTAAATATTTTACAAATCCCAATTAAAAATTACTAAAATCACCAACAATAACAACTAAATCAACACAATTTCCCTATTAATAATCAATTAATTGATCAATTATGGGGGAATTATTGTATAATTGTCGATAATTCTCAGAGCATTATCCTCTGAACTCGCACCGATCGATGATGATGAATTTCCGGAAGCATTAAACGTGAAATTCATTCATATCCAATAGTCAAAGGGAGAATTCTAATTACTTTTCGGCAAATAGAAAAAAATAAACTTGTCGTTCGCTTAACACGCACATGAAAAAATTCTATTTCAACCAACACCTGAAATCAAGTTTCAATAATTACGTTGACATCCGGTTAAAAAGACGACTCTACTAGCGTGATAGAAACGCTTCCGTTGTCGAGATATATCTTTGATATTTAATAAACTTGGAATATTTCTGTTCAATTCGATTATGAATTAGCTCCTGTAGCGATGGAGCCTTGAAAGCGATAAAAATCGCCGGCCTCCGACTTTGGTGTTTTGCTGCAAGAAATCGTTCACCTTCAATGGTGGTGGATTTTTTGGCAAATTACTACGTGATCATTGGCAAACCATATAGTTTTAAAAAAGCAAATTCTTGACCAATGTAGAATAAAAACTTATTGATTATATACAGCAAATTAACTTCGAGTTTACTAACAAACTAGAAAAAATTGTAAGTCTAAATATATTAAATTTAATTGAAATTATAAAAAATTTAAAAGAAAAACCTCGTTTAACTTCTTGTACAATATAGTCGTGCTAAAACGGCTTGACTCTATAATTGTATTGCTTCAATATTGGAGAACCATGAGTATTCAAATTTTGGCAAACTTCCAGATTAGTTTAAAATCTAACGATTCCAATTCTGCTTTGGCTCAATTAATTATAGAACGCCATTTTGATAGATCAATAGATTATTATTTAGATGATTAGATTACTTTTTTGTTATATTTTATTGCAACATTTCCTTAGCTCTTAATAGCTTTATTTTTAGAATTTTAAAATGTTTACCTTTTCATAATTCTGTTCATTGTTTTTTTTTCCTCAATCGATCAATTTTTATAAGATCGAGACACTTGAACCACCATTTTTTTCAAAATAAACTCTTACAATTTATAAATTATAATAACAACGTTACAAAATAGTAAAAGTGACATTTAATAAATGGGTTTAAATAATTCCACTAACTTTAATGTAGGTTCTTTGAATTTAGAGTGGATAAATTATTGAATCGACTAAATTATACTCTTTTAAAACTTGTACGATCTGCAAGTCACTTTTGTAATGTTGGTTAAGTTCGAGTGGGTTTTTGTCGAAAAATTGCGATTTTTACTAATCAGTAGCACACTTAAGACGCACTAGATTAATTTGCTTTTCGTTATCTTGAGCGATCATTGTGTAAGAGTTCAATGCACTAGTCGTTATCTCCCAAATTGTGTATCAGTTTTCGGTTTGACAGGTAAATTTGCGCAAGACTTAAATGCGCTAGTCGTTGCCTCCCAAATTCTTTATTACTTTTCGTCTTGACACCAATTGTGTTTTTTAATTGGCACCTTATATTGTAAATAGTTTTAATTATTTGTATCGATATTGGAATATTTGGATTTTAATTCATGTATTTAATAAAGAAATTATTAAAATTTCGTAAATTTGCAAGGGTGAGTGGTTCGTTGAAGAAGTCACGTAATTTTTTCAAACAAATAAACATTAGAGATAAAATAGCAGTCTAGAGTTGAATTGATGTTGAATTGTTACAATAATCTATACAGGGAGGCGAAGGACTGTTTTATCCACTATTGCGTATTTCTTGTTAATTTTTGCAGGATTTTAAGATTACAAAATAATGTTGGGAACAAGCCCTTATGTTCAAAATTGGTTCTTGTTTGTTTCATTGATAATCCGCCTCGCCTATTGGCATCTATTAATTGATAATTCTACCAAATCTATTTTTGGAATTTACTGTAATCTTGGAATGATAATATTTTAATATTGAACTATATTCCTTCTATCAAACAATTTCTTCATTATAATCAGTTTTTATTTTCGATATTTCTATGATTCAAACTATTACAATCGGCAAATACCAAAGTAATATTTTTATGTCTGATATCAACATTTAATAATTGATAAAACATTGTTACTATTCAAACATAAATCTCTCCAATGATAAAGCGGGCAATTAATCATTAATAGAATGTTGGAAATTTTGTTGTTTCAATAAATATTGAAAGAGTACACTAATTCAATACACAAGAAGACACTAGTCACACATGTAATTTTATACACAGCCTGTATACTCTATTTTTTTTCTCTCTGTATTATTTTCATAAAGAATATTCTCTCCAGCTATTGTTGTTTTATAAAAGATACAAAAAAGGGTAGTTTAAACGTTCACAGTCACGTATCAGACTGCAGGATACGATTTTTTATCGATCTACTACCGAAAATACCTGTAATAATGTTGATGATGATGACAATAACGGTATAGAATTTTGCCAGAAACTATGCGAACATGAACCAGATTAAGATTGTTGTTTGTTGCAATAATATCCATCTTTGGCAGATGTGTTCGTTCGACTTGATATAAAATCAACGAAAATAAAACAGGAGGTATAAATTGTGTGTTATGAAGAAAAAGAAGTTCAAGAAACTGTAAGAAGTGGATTATTCTATACAGTTGTAACAGCTGTTGATGACAGTTCATTAGATGTTTAGATTAAAGCCGAATTACTTTGATGTTTAATGCTTCTATGTGTTAAAGTGGGTTTTATTTAGAATTTCTATCGAAATTTGTAAAAATTACGCAATTATTCCACGTTCATTCATTCATGTCTGGTAGAACAAGGCCGATACAATTCTCATTCGATCTATCCCTCTATCTACAACTAAGATTAGGCTTCAACAAAAACCGGCACTGTTTTTCTATCTTTATCATTCATCCATTCATAAAACATTAAATCGAGTAGACTGTTGTAATATTACAATGTTTACTTTCGTTATGACTAATAAAATCTTTGATCAATGAATTTTACAAATTTTTTCGCAATTACAAAAAAATCCACAACCAGTAATACGAATTGTTTCAATTCTAGAATGATGATGGAGATTTTGCTACATTGAATCTGATGAAACGCGAAATTTTGGACGATAACGATGAGGCACCAACACCACAATCGGTATGTTCGATACAAAAAGTCCCATCAATTAGCGATCTATCCGATCCGGAAGCATCGTTGGGTAAGTTACTAATTAATTCAATTTTAATTAATTAATTAAAATAGTTTATGACACATTTTTACCATTGATAATCAACACAATGATGCATTCTAATTAAACTTTATATACATATAATCTACATAATATTAGATAGAAACTGGGGTATAGTGGGAGTCCGGAATTTCGCACTTAATGAGGATGTTGCTGTTTATTTACCATTTATATTTATTAGAGAAAACCGTATTATCTACCTTAGTTGAATGTCATTTAGATATAACAACAAAGAAATGAATGACGCACAGAATTTCGATTTTAACCGGATATCAAACCAGTCCGATATCCTGTATCAATTTAATTAGCGTGTGAATACAATCTAATTTAAATTTAGCGCCAATTTTCGGGGATTACCGCAACTCTCAATACACTAGTGTTAATTTGGTTGCATAACCGATTTTATCGTTATAAAACTAGTTTTCGTGTCTAAAACGGGTTTCAAAGATGTTGAGCAGGTGCAATCGAAGATGTATCATTCTATATTATTTATTTCTTTTATATTCTTGTTATTGTGGTAGTTTTCAAGTCATCTTCGTTCGAATAATGTACCAAATAAGGATGCCATTATTACAGCCTCACTTATAAATTTCTATAAATAAAATACAGGTTTCGAATATTGCTTCAATTATTGTAATTCCTCTCAAATTGTAACGAATCAAATTGGAAAAAATCGTATTTACCGCATTATTACAGTGACATCTATCTTCCGGTAGTTGAACTCGTCTAAAATTACAATTTTCTGTAACCGTTTTATTCATACTAGTTCGGTGCTGCTATCTGTAGATTATCGGTGTTAACTCCGGTTTTTTGGAATTTCAAAAAAAAAACACTTCAAATTAATTGAATAGGGAGTGGCATGTTAATTTAAAAATGTATCGCAATATAATTGTATGAAATCGGTTAAATTGTTGACCTTCGATTGTGATTAAATTTAACAAACAAACAAAAATCAACGCATAACAAGTAGTCGATGAACAAGAAGTCGACGAAGAAGAAATTAATTCTCATGCTTTAAAAGTTGAACTTTGTGAACACCACCTGCTCAATATATATATGTACATATATACTTTGCCATCAATATTGTGTTCTTTGTCTGTTCTAACTTAATAATTATGGATAGTAACAGAGATAGATTACGATCTAGATAATGGTGAAGTCGTTCGTTCGTTTTTTCTTCTTCTTCTACCTCTATCTAGTTGTTTTATTTTGAAAAGAGAAAATTACTTATAGGATGAAAATAGTGAATAGATGGTTGTTTGCTTGAAGCTATACAGTTTTTTTTCCGTACAAACGGTCAACAACCTACGAGGAACCCTTAGGCCACATATGCTAAACATATCTGTTCCGGATTGTTTATATATTTTGCATTGATCCCATATTTTCTTTTTCGTATATTTGATGCCTTTATTAGAGTTTACTGCCATTGCCAATGTCGGTTTATACGATAAACTTCAAAAGTCCAAACAATTTGAAATTTAGCAGTCTATCATTTTAATGATTTCTCGTTTAAATGGCTGAAATATTGCTAAATTTCGTGGCCACTTTACGTTCACTTATAGAATAGTAAAATGAACGGAAATGAGCCATAAAATCATCTTCATTGGCCTAATAGAGAGATGAGTTACTTTTATTTTTCATTCATTCAAATATATCCAAGACCAGATGTGTGTTGAAAAAACCACACTTAAAAAATCAATGATTATTATCAATTTTATTGATGAAATTCTCACATTTATTATATTGTGTTATTTATGATATCCGAGTTGGTTGAAATTTCGGACAATTATTGACGGCAAATGCGATTTGTAATTTATTTTGAAACTCTGTTGGAGATTATACGAGTACGATTTGTTGATAATAATTTATTTAAAATAGGTACAATGTTTATGCAAATGGTTAATTTATGTAAATAATAATGTGAAACAAACTATACATGGAGAGAAAAAATTATATGTAGATTGAAACAACTCGAGTTTCAATATTCCCGTTACAAATCTATCAATGGGAAACGAATTCGTTCATAAATTCGCTTTAAAGACTTGTTTAAATTCGTGTATTTTTTTTATTAATTCCGGATGTGGTAATTCATTATCGCATCAATCTAATTAAACATTTGCGATAATTGTGTGTGTAACAAATGTTTTTCTTCTCGATTATAATAAAAAATTCTCACTTCCGTCCAGTATAATCAATTGGGAGAAAGGTTGAAATTGTGGCCTGAACGGCAGCACCCCCTACAGTTTCCAACCTCATCATCATCATCATCGGTTGATTTGCCCCAGGTGCAACAGGTTTTACATCGTTTTCTGACGTCAGTAAAGCCACGCGACTTCATTCATACCCGGCCCCACCAACTAGAAACATCGACTTCTATACAAGAATCTAAACGAAATAAAACGGTTGTTAATCGACCATCGATAATGATCCATCCCACAGGATTTTGTACATTATTCGATTATTAAATTGAAATAAAACTTGCAATATCATTATGATGACGATCAAGCGTATAAAACACGATGTGTTATTATAGCACAAGATTGTTTACTCTCACTCAAGTTCCTTCTGTTTAATTGAGCATTTGTTGAGATAAACGTTGTGGTCGGTCGGTACTATTATCCTATATAAGTGTTTTCCAGTTTCTAGATTGAGTGTATTTGTAATTGATTGTTTATTGATAATCGACTAGCTACTGTCGAAATAACAATGTCCGTTAAATTAAATCAACAAATCTAAATCAAAGAGTTGAGAATTTCGTCGTAGAGATGAACGGATGTTGTTGATAGTTTTGAACAACATAGAAACCAATAATATCGTTGAATGATCAAAGTATTTCAATAAAATCAAAAAAGATTTTCTAAAAATAAACAATAAAGAAAGCTACGATTCAACTACACCTAGTTTATTATAAAAAAGTTGTAATAACTGTGTAATCTCGCTTAATAGAAAGGTATATTTACCGGAAGAAATCTAACTTATATTCAAATCGACAATTGACGGCTGTTTTATGTAATGTCTTTGAATCGAATTAGATAAATTACAAAAAGACGTTGATTAATTTCGAGTTTCCCAGCAAATAGAAAATTAACAACTAGAATTATTCTTAGAACAATCATAACTGCGACAAATTTACGGTTTATCCCCTATCGGTTGAAAAATCTCAATTTTTTTAGTTCTCAATATCGCCTATAGCCCGGATGTTTCCAGTACACCTCCATTTCTAGACATTAAGCCGATTTCCGACCTTAATTTAAACTTCTTAAAACCAGTTAACGATTAAAATATCAATTTAATAAAGGCAAAATCACCGTTTAAAGAAAAACACTTGACAGCTTACTAATTACATCATTAATGGATGATTTTGCATAAATATTAAATGCTAACTCCGCCCAATAAAGTGAATGTATGTAAAATTCAATTAATTCACCAATTTAAACTCCACAAAAAGTGATTGTAATGTCAACAATATAAATATTTTAAAAAAAGAGTAATTATGGTGGAGGCGCCAGGATGTCCTTTCGAATTAATTATTTTAACACCGGACTTTAGGAGTGATGTAACCAGTTTTTTATCAATCGCCAAAAAGTGGGTTATATGAGAACGAAACGTAATCTTTGGCGCCGATTTCCTGTTTCGGACATCGAAAAAAAGACCATCATTGATGATGTTGATGGAACAAGAAGAAGAGTGCACCGACCGGTTTCTACCGATTTTATAAAAGTAGAGATAATGAACTTTGTCCGAAATATTAATTGGGTCTTTTATTATAATTTCACTCAATTTAATTCAACAACAAGCAGAACAAATTCGAAATTTGATAAATTCAACAATATCTATCTAATATTCGATGGAATTTAAATCGAACAACACGTGTAAGGATGTAATCTGTATTGACTTTAATTATAAAACCAATATTCCAAATTGGACTTTATTGTAATTAATTTAGATATTTGCTTAATTAACGGGGAATTCCTTAAATAAATTGCAATCATCGGACTGGCTACAAATTAATGATGGAAATTTATTAAAGGACGACAAAAATTTTAAACGCACTTGGCATATTTGCGATTGCATTACTGCTTTAATTGGGAGAAAAGTCACTATAAAATTCGTATAGGAATCCTTATCTATCTTTATCTGATTGTTTGTTTTATTTTCGACTATCCTAGAGCAATAATAATAATACTAGTAGGTATAGTGACCCCGCCACCTTACCTATTCATTCATAGATCGTGGGAAACTCAAGAGAAACCGTTCACTCTTTTAAACTATAGAAAGCTTCTGGCTTCCAGTCTAATTCGAATCTCTTCTAACACTATAATCGTGCTATATTTATCCTTATTTAACATATGTGTAGATTGACCAATTCGTGATTATGATTGCCTAGGGCATAATTTTAAATATAGATATATATCAATAATGATTTTTGCCTTCGTCTAGTTTAAAATACACCCGCACACTTCTTCGCCTAAAGCTCATCCGATATACCGTTCTCTTTATGTTCAGAAAAAGACAATAATTGCCCATACGGTAGTGTTTTCTATTACAAATTTTCATTCATTACAAATTCATAAATTTATTAATTTAATTTGTCGTTATTTAACAAATATAGAAAAGTAGAAATTCTCACGCCGAAATTCAAATTATCATGACGTAATCGTTTTAATTTCAAATTAAGCCGTTTGAACAGATGATTTCGGTTATTTTCCTGTGACATTAATTACGGAAAGTTGCGTTTGATTATTTTTTTAAATCGATTTTCCCCGGTATTGCATTAATGAAATGGATGAGTTTTCACCGGGAATATCCATCATTGTCGGGTTTTCTACAATTTTGCTCTTATTGTTAGTTCTTCTATTATATAAGCCGCTTATTTAAATTTAATTGTTGGCTAGTTGTTTGTTATATTCAATTATTGTTGTTATTGAGCAATTTTAATGAGATTTTGTGAGTCATCTATGGATTGTTAACACTTTATCTTTATATTCATTTAAAACTGTCAAGACATTAATTTGTACAGGAAAAATTATATGAAATATTTTATAATTATTCCACATCTAATGAGATATAATTGTGAATTCCAGTCGTGATTGTTTTATTTTTCTATAATATTAAAGAAAATTCTTTGCCATTTTATTATTCACATTATTATTCATTTAAATGAATGAATCGTGGATAAAAATTAGAGAAATTTATTTAACATGATTCATCGCTGTTTGTTCATAATTTTTATAGGCTTCTATTTTTTTAACGAATTAGAAATAGATTTGTCCTATTGCAAGAACAATAATATACGAACCTTGAATATTATATTAATGAAGGTCGTTTTTAACGAAAGTTATAATTTTTCAAATTTCTGATATGTTGTAATCGATGAAGAGTCTAAAGTTTCATTCGAAGGAATTTCAACGCGATTTCCAAATCGATGTGGAAATGATGGAGATTTCTTCAAACTAACCCTTTATAGTTCAGAATTTATCGAAATTTATCAAATTTTGGTGATTAAACCACTAACTAGTTTGAAAATTTGCTCATTTGCACAATTGTTTTCTAAAGAATTGAGGCAATTTGTGTTAATTTGTCCAATTTTTTCCAAAATACAAAAATATTACCCTCAAAATTGCTTCAATTTTATAACAATCAACCCTTCAAATTTGGTAATTGTAAATGTGCAGAATTGCTAAATTTTCTGAATTACTAAATTCTACTTTGCAAAAATTGGGCTTAATTTACACTGATTGCTTCAAAATTGCTAAAATTCGATCAATTCCAATTGTAAAACCTCTCATTACACTGAACACGTACGCTATGGCCTATTTAACACTATTTTGGTGAAGATAACAGCACATTTAATTATTTTTACACTTTATTTGTACAAACTTTACAATTTATAACACAGATGTCGTTAGTATTGTTGGTTTTTTCATAATTAAACCAACCCTTCAATATTCCTCCCCATTGACAGATTAATATTTACATTCTCACCGCCTTATCAATACTCATCAATGGTATAAATTGATTTTTGAATTATTTAATAAATCACTGATCGAATTGTCGGTTTAATTATGTTTTCTGTTGTTGTAAATGACCGAAATTTGTTGAAAATTTGTCGAATAATTTGCACAATTTGCAATAGTTGAGAAGATATCGGTAACCACTTCCTTCCGCCTCTCAATGGGGCACATGCATACGTACATAAGTATAAATAAATAACTATTCGTTATGTTTGAATTATAGAAAGATTACCATTTTATAGATATTTTAATTTCCTGCCGTTATAAATGGGGCGCGTATTTTCTTTTTCATTGTTAAACGAAAATCAACATCGTAGAAATGTTCTAATCGTAGTTTTTTCTGTTATTGTTATTGTTAATTTGTAAAGTTGGATTTTGTTTGTAATCGAAACAACACCACGGGATGTCCTGTTACTGTTTCAAACTGATAATTGTTGAAACTGTGATAAATTATAACATTTTGGATAAACAATTATCGGTATGTGTTTAATTTTTTTTTAAATTCATACGATTATTTCTCAACTATTTTAATATTATAGACAATTAAAACAATGTCTAATTGATTCGACCTGCTACTACTACTTAATTATTCTTGCCTGAAATTGCATATTGTTTGATTTTTCGTTTCACCTTTCTCGCTATAGTTTCCGGTCATAGTTTATTGTCGATTTGTTATGCTTTGATTGTTGGACTTTTTTCTCAATTCTATTCAATTCGAACACCTCCACTCTCTAATTTTTATTTATAATTTTGTACGTTTCGAACAAAAACCGCCTCAAATATTTTAAAAGTAAACTCTCGTCGCCAGTTTTATGATTCATTCCACCAATTGTCGACAAGAGTCTAGGTTAAAGTTCACTTCGGGGCGGAGATATTATCCAATCCGTCCAATCAGTTTTAATTGTACGATTATTGGATTAATTAAATTTTAACTGAATTTATTTACTAAAAAAAATGCAAATATATTAATCATTTTCGAATTTAATTGGTTTATTTCATTCACGCACCATTAATATTGGTGGTGTTTTTGTTTAAGCCTTCAATAAATTTCACAAACAATATTAATAATAATTAGGACACGTGTTCAGTTCGTGGGAAATAGGAAAATATCGTTCGAAAATAAATGAATGCAGGTGTCTTGTGTCTTTTGTGGAATAACACCACCGTTATCTCAAATGCTATATATTCTCAATTTTATCGATAGAAAATTGTTATATAGAATGTGTAGTATTATTTTAAATTAATCCTTCTAGAGAATGTATAAGTAATAAAATTCTGATCGTTATAAATTCTTTAATTTACTCTTATTTTCACTGACGACTGTTGAAATTATCCTTATAAATCGCGGCCCATCTGTACATAACCAGTTGTGGTGTTATATAGCGAGTCATTGCAATTAAACCAGCACGATAATAACGATGAACGTCAATTATAATAAATAGTTTTATGAAGAGGGAGTAAAAATCGGTTCACTTTTCTACCGCTATAATTACAACAACAAATACGAATCGAATGTATTGTTTTATTTTGTGTATTTCTTGATTTCCTGTTGTTGTATTTTATGTCTGATGTTGTAAAAACAATTCCAAGATATAGAACAATTATCGTCTTAAAATAAAAAGGGGATCAGACATGGCCATTAGGGGCACGAAGGTGGCACAAAGGGGGGCCACCTAGACGGAACTACGCTTGGCTAGTTGCCGAACCTGGCCGCGCCTGCAGACAATTGTCCGTCAAAGACGAACTCGAAATATCAACACCGATACAAGATGGTAATCGAGCAAATTTCAAAGAAATTTTGTTAATTTACTAGGGAAATTCGATTAATCTTATGATAAAATTGAACTATTCTTGTTGCTAGCTATTAGATGGAACATCATAAACGCTAATAAACATAAGCGTAAATAACTTGCTACACCATACGCCTGGACTGTCAAGCCAACCATGGGAAAAATTTAAACGCAGGTGCGCTATTTGAATTGCAAATTATAAGTTTCAACTTGCCAGTTTTAAAATATTTTTGTTTTTATTTTTAACACTAAAGCACCATAAAGGTACACACAACAAGACAATAAAGTTGTCGTCAATTATTGCAGTTTTAGGGAAGTTCCTTTTTTTTCAAACAGAAATTCTATAAATTTTGACAACACTGTACACAATAAAATATAACGACAGGCTAGCTTCATTGTTATTGTATTTACATGCAATAGCCATTATGAACAGACAGAGCCAGTGGCATGTGTGGCGGGCATCGGTGCGTGAAGTGCCCTGTCGGGGCCCCCGTGACCTTTCGCCACCTTCACATCATCATCAACAATAACAACAATAACAAGAAAAATTCACCCTCATTTACCGCAAATTTCTCAAACTTGTTTATACAAATATACCAATCGATAATGATGGATTTATTAAAACAATTCCCATAAGGGTGGTAGTTATTGCGGATAGTGGGTGGCGCACCTGTAGGGGTTTCCCACAGTTCTACAAGCCAGTTAAAGTGCCACCTGTGAACAACAACGAGGACGACACGCTTCAGGACACAAATAAAGTGAATGTGTATAAAGGGAGAACAATCGCCTGAAACTATACATGAAATTACTGAAATTACATTACTACCCTGTTGATCTTATCAAATATAGTTTATGTTGAATTATACTTATCATTTATATACGGATTATAGTTTGCGAAAAATTATTACCTATGAAACAATAGTCGGACAATGTTTTATCGGATGGAAAATCAAAGGTGCAATTCTATAAAATATTCACCCTTTTCGATTATTTTTTTTATGATGCGATAAACGTTCATTAATATAGCAACGACAAGTGTATTGAATGTTAAAAGGGGTAGAAACCAATAAAATCTAACGAATGTATTGAGATGGTTGAGAGGTTTAGAAAGAGATACGATGAGACGATTGTAAGATTAATTTTAACGCCACATTGCCGAACTTAATTAGCACAGGGATTTGTGCAAAGAATCAGTTAATCCATCCAAAGGAAGCAACCGGGCGAGATTATAATAGGACATTGGGTGATAGGACAAAGAGTTTGCCCTCAAACAAGACTCCTTCAACTCGGCTATAGATTTTTTTTCAATCTCTTCTACACGTAATTATCACTTAATTTGAATAAAATGAGGCGATTAATCTGTTTTATAATTATACATTTTCTGTCATTATTGTTGAATTTTTGATTTGTTGAACGTTCACTTTATATTTTTATCCATATAAGATTATTCCATTTGAGTTTTACGAATATGTCTGGCTTAGTGCAGACAGTTGAGCATATTTTTATACAATTAATACAGCTAGTGATTTCCCACAGATAACGAGCTATTGTTTTAAAAAGGATTCTTTTTTAATATGCCAATGTAATTTAAACGCACGGTCAGTCCTCAAGTGTTGTAAATATTTTAAAGGTCTCCACTAGTTGATTAATTTTAATAAATAACAACAATTGGATGGATCCATTTACAATGACAATTTATTCGTATTACTATTTTCGTCTTATTACCCTGTTTATTGTTGTTTGTAAATTGTGTTTTGGGAAATTTTTCACAATTAAAAGAACCTTGAAAATTCCCTAATTGATTTCACATATAGAATATTATCTATTATTGATAACACAAGATATATTTCTAGAACAATCAAGCAATCTCATAAATTCAACATCATCATTGCTACATATGACAAGAGTTAATAACAATGACCGTAGTAAAATGCCCTTGGACATACAGTACTGTAACGTATCAGAATAACATCCGGTTATGTATGAGAGCGAATACATCATCATCATCATCATCATTGAAACAAGATTTAATGAGAATGTTGTCAATTAATTTCTACCAAATTAATTCATGTTTTATATAAAGACAGAAATAATCAACATTGAATATTGAGGTGATTATTCGTAATTATATCGGCTTATATTAATCAAAATTTATAATAATTCTAATGTTAAATATTGATGGAAACTGGTGATTGCGCAATACAATTGATTCGTTAATTAAATAGCAAAATGGTCCGATTATTTGAGCTTCATCTGAAACCTTGTTGTATACCGAACGGCAGAAAACAACAAACTGACTTGTAAGTCGAATTATTTTATGATAGAATTCGATAAAAACTATAGAACTCGATAAATCGAGTTGAAATTCGATGCTAACAGAACTTATTGTCGACAGAAAGTTAAACGAAATTTCCAATTTTACGTTATAATTTCGGAAAAATACGGCGTAAGTGGCTTGATTGGGGGATTTCCCTGCACATTCCCTTTTCTAATACTAGAAAATCGGAGAACAATAATTGTAATTAATGATATATGATAATGTTGTAATGAGACTTGCAATTTCCGCTGTTCAAGTATTATAAAAAAATTAATTATTGATCGGGCTTTTGATTGGAGTAATTATACAAATTTTACATACACCTCTGTAAATTTTGTACGGTCGACCTGAATGATCGATAGAGATACAGTTGGTCTAGTGAAATTCTTGTTTCTTCCACTATTCAATTGTTTTATTCTCATTTGTACGACATGTAACTGTAACTGATATTAGCGGATACGAATGCAAATCGACTAATTTGATGAAGCTGCCGTAGATCTTAATAATACATAGAATTATAGCAACAAAAAACGATCACGGTTTAGATGAAAAAGAGGCATTAAAATAAATTATAAACAAGTTGAAAAAAGTGGCTGAAATTAGCTTGACCGCAGAATGGCCGCGTGCGATCTGTTCATATTTTAATTCTTCTCAACAGGAAGCTAATCAGCCCGTACGTTTTTTTTTCTCCAACTCATATTCTGCACACGGTTGTTTTCCTCTTTTCCAATATTAAAGTTACAGTTATACATGGTGATTTCATTTATTCGAGAAGATAGTGGCATTAAAACTAGACAAACCTGAAAAACTTTATTCCAGGATGTTGCTCATTAAAATGACGCAATGTACTTATTTAATATTTTCTATTTCCGCCACACGTCGTTGATGTTGTTTTATTAAACTGGACACGTTCATTCATGGTTTGATTGTATGAATGGTCCAGACACCTAAACACGATTCTAAGACCTAACGTAAAAATTGATAGTAAAGTAGTTTGAAAGTGGGGATTATCTTCTATTTCCAAAACTGGAACAATTGCAATTTTCGGGATTATAAAATAAAATGCCGGTAAATGTAATTCCTCAATATTTCAATATTAACGACACCATGTGGGTTTTTATTAACTAATAAAATTCGGAATACTTTGCAAGTTTTGAACGTTGTTGCTCTAAATACATCATGTTTTATTTCTAGAAGAGTCGTGTTGAAAGAGATTTAGTTTAGAGGAACAATAAAAGAAATATTAGATGATACTGTGAATTAGGAAAAAAAATTGGAACCCATCCACAATACGCCCACCCGAAAATCATTCATTTGACGATTTTTATTAGAACCAACTGTAGTTTTTGATCGTTCATTCGATTTAAAATACTCGAATTAAATTTCGTTTTAGTCGTTCACTTTATAAACATCAACACTTGAAACGTATAAGAAATCAACTTTGGCCGGATGCGGGATATCTGCATTGAACAGGAAACTAATGTAGCCCAACAATTACACCATCACATTCATTACGCTTTGTATTTGTTGAGTGTGTATGTGGATAAATGCACGGGTCATAGAACAAGGCCCACAGTGCGAATCAATCCAATTNGCCCCCTTAATCATCGAATTTTCGTAATTTTTCTGGTAAATTTCGACGATTTTTACCTGCGATTTCCGGTCGAATTCCACAACAATGACACATGTACCGAGACAAATAGAGCACTGAGGGATGATTTGGAATTTTTCGAAATTTGTTGATTTTACAATGAGAAATTTGGGGATTTTCTTTGTTTGTTTTGTATTGAACACATTCACGGGATTCTTGTCTCAAAGCCGATATGTTTTATGTTTGACGAGCAAATAAGAAATTATTGTGTTTGTACATAGTTAAACATCGTCAATGGGTTTAAACAATGGTGCAATTATTAACATTATTTGAGTATTTAACACTTTTTGTTGATTTAATATAAACGATATTTGTGTTTTGTTTGATGATTTAAAACAAAAAATTTCAAGAATTGTAAGATTTGAGGAAATCGTCAAAGTCTCTTCCACTATTTCTGTTTGTAATCCTATTTGTAATTTTAATTTTACCCAACTAGAATTCTCCCGATAAAAAATACTTTGAAATCGTGTATAATTGTTGACAAATTAATCGTACAGAACGTTTGATCTTCAACGCCAGGTGTTTGTCCTAGTTCAATTTTAAATACTCCACCAAATGAATTATTGTTATTATTTAGAAATTGTGCGTTTTATTTCACTATAACTGCAACTCGAAACGAAAATACCGCCGTTTTGCTTGAATCATCCTAGATACGGGAGCAAATGAACCATGTAGCTCATCGGAAAGTCACACAAAATGATTCACAATTACTCAAACAGATTTAGCGTTTATTCTAGAATAAATGAGCTACGGGGTTCAATTTTTGGTTGATGGAATAATCGGTAGAGACAGAATATTGTAGTAGAAGATTATTATTATAGGTGGCAAATTTATTCAACGTTTAATATTACGCGAGAAAGAATTCAACACGTACTTGGAGAAAAATGAAAACAATCCATTGTTCTCTTGGGTGGATAATTAAGAATGCATTCCTACATGTAGAATTGTTGTATACAGATGCAATAATGATGGCGAACGCGCGTCATAAAAACCAACATTTAACCATTTTAATATTTCTAAATATCATTATTCAACCGAAAAAAAATACACGCACCGAAAGAAAAAAATAATAAACTTGGGCAAATCACGCCGTTGTCAACATTATGCTAATCAATCAATCTACATATAATAATTATGAATATTCAGTCGGGTTTTTTTGTCTTTCTTTCTTCGATATTATTGTTTAGGATTTGACTCGCCCTGACCCCGTCGTTATCATTGCAATTTGAATATCAACGTTCTGTATACGTATATGGAGTTGATATGGCACGAGGGGAATGATGACGGACGGTCACAATGACAAGAATAATGTGACAACAACGACCTGGTTCAAGTCGACTATATATTATTTGCCCCTTTAACTCAATCGAAAAATTCTCCGTGTCTATTGACCTAAATCGTATAATAGAGTAACATCAAGCAGCTGATTTCAAGATTATATATCATTATATATATAGAAAATAAAGACAGATAGATGGATAGACAGAACGATATTACACAATGCATCCTTGTAACGGATAGTGAATCTCGAAAAAATCATTTAGATTTCGATGATGGGCCAAATCACTAATTGAAGGTGTTTTTGGGTACGTTTCGTGACGGGATTGCGTAATAAAATGACACGAATTCAAATTGACTCAAAGTTCAGGCGATAATCCAGCGAAAATTCGGTAATTTGGGGCTTCAGAGCTACAGTAAAACAACAATATCGGCATATTTTCCCGATTGGGCTCTGTTTTTAGCCTTGTTTTGGTGGTTTTCGAAATCGTCAATTCGCCCAAAAAGTCTAGAAAAGTTGCCAATTTTGCTCGCTAATTGCTCTTTCTTCTCGCATTTCTGGTCGTTGGGGCATTGGAAAGTGATATCTGGTTTTTGGTTATATTTGGGACGCGTTGTGTGTACGTTTGCAAAGCTTTAAGCTTTGCCTGAGGCTCGCATCGAATGATGGACGACTTCCGGTGTGACGTAGTAGTTAATATTTAGTGAGAGTCGTTTTTAATATGAATTGTGTTGTTGCTACTGTTCATTTTATGTCCCTGTTGTTGTTCTATGGACAATTGTGTATATCGAAAATTAACAATGTAACTTAGAAAACAATTTTTGACGATAATTAAAACTAAGAAAACAACAATATCGACAATAGTAACAACAAGAATTCTTCCGTCATCTGGGTTGTATCTGTTTCAATACAGTTTTCTCAATGGAACAACAAAAAACAAATGTCTCACAAATAAAGATTTGAGTGTTTTAATTTGGTTAAACCGGCTACTGATAATCGCCACTATAAATTCCAATGGCTCGCCTTATAATTAACAAACACGAAAAACATGCACATCTTTACTGATACAAGAACATTATCAAAATATTCGATTTAGGTATATGTGTACCATAAACGGCGCCCTGTTTCTAATCTAAAAAGACATAAAAAACCTACTATTTCAAACTAATCACCCGAATTAGTGATGAAATTAGAAGTGGCTCCTATCGGAATTCCATCGAATCTCACCATTTATGCAAATTTATGTTTTTTTCACTTTGTAGATTAGAATCTAAATGTATCGGACAAGTATCATTAATTTCATCAATCATTATTGATTATTAATGATTCTAATGGGAGTATCATCCATCAAATTGTCGGTAATTTTGTTGTTTTTACGACAATAAATATCGACGATTTAATTGAAATCTTGCGTAATTCTTTACGATTAGCAAATTTTCCTATTGTACAATAAAAAATCAATATTATTATTGTCTAATAGAATGTTTCCATGTCGATGATTTCGGTTAAATATCATCTTACATTACAAAATCGTCTGAATGATGAGTTTTCTTTCTATTCAACACAACAACGAAGAAAAAAATGGTTGATATACCTGTTAGTCTCTCAACAGGGTACTACGTTATTTCCGGTGAATACAAGTTGGGGTGGGTCGCCCTACTGTCGTTTCCGGCCCGAACCTACCCTTCATTTCTTATATTGTACACACCAGTTTTATATTTCAAGATCAAGATTTTTCGAGTTTTCTTCAAAAACAATCATGGTTTAATATAGAAAAAATTGTTTATTTAGATTGTAGAGTTTCCTTGGAAAATTAACGGAAAACAGAAAAAATTAATCCCGTCTTCCGGTTGAAATTCACTCAATAATTGGCCATTAACAGGTAGTAATATTAGAACAGGTTTTCATTTCAATGATGGTTAATTTTAATGAATCCGTTTTGGCTAGAGATCGGTGGAGACCGGTCGGTCAGTCGGTGGAGTTTCTCACGTTTTGTAAAAAGAGCTCTTCTCTCACCAACATCATCATCATCATCAATATCATCAGATCCTGTTTTATGTATCTGTATTTACTACAAACTATACAACAAAGATAGATAGATTGAAAGATATAATGCATGTGAAGATTTTTTCTTTGTCGTGTCGTTATGTGAGCTTTACGTTTGACTAACACAGACACAAATCGTGTAGAATATACAAACATCAAGTTTTGTATAAAAAGGAACAACGCACACGGTATACCCCGAAAGAGAGGCTATTCATTCATAAGTTTCTGAAAACATATGGTGGGAGAAACGAGCGCTTTCAGAGCGAGAGAGAGAAGACCCCCATAACACAAACTCTATTCATACCGACTGACGCACAGGTGCGCTCTTAGATCTTTTTAAAACCGTATTAAAATCGGCCTTTTTCATGTATTGTTAGTTTTTCTAGAAAATTTTCCCACTGCCATTTCGTGTTTGATTTTGGACGAATTTCCCCCAATACCCGCAATATTTGTGTTTTCTATCCAAAAACAGTGCGCGACTAAATCACGTAACAGTGGGGAGAATAGTAAACGATAATAATAGTGAAAGTGCTTCTCGGCTAGTTTCAATGGAAATCATCGATCAGAGATCATTCAAGAACAGTTTCTTGAATGAAAACCGTTCATTTTCCACACAATAATCGTTCCAAACGTCTATTTCTAGTGTGTTACGAAAATAACTTTGTGACAGTTGTGTGTTGTGTGGTGGATAGGCGCGTTGCAATTTCATTTCAAATAGAAAAAGACATTAGCAATAATAACAACAACAATAATAATAATAAACTGGTTAAAAATAAATCGGAAAATGTGTAGTTTGAATTTCCGAAATTCCACCGCCAATCTAACGTTTAGTTTATAAAATTCTTGTCGAAAAAATTCCACAAAAATCCAGTGCTGTGCTATGTGATGATTGTTGTTAATTTATTATTGTGTGTAAGTGTTTATTATTCTAGTCAATGTACATAGACATTCTGAGGCCTTACTCCGGGATGGGCATAAAAACAATGAAAGCGTTCAGTAGGCAAAAAGGTATGAAAATTTGTTCGACACTTCAGTCGTCTCGCTTTAATTTTTTTGTCTTCTCTCCATTCTGAAAATGTTTCATATGTGGAACAGATGTTGTTAACCAACATTCATTACTGTTTGTATAAAATTCGTTATCACCCTTAAATTTACCGGTACGATTCAATTTTACTTGGAATTTAGAGGATTCGTAAGAAATCTTATCGCGTTGATTCTGTTGAAATCGACGCGAATTTTATCGAAATTTCGATGTATAATGGATATAATTGTGAGCCACTTATCATCGTCCACTTCTAAATTGTCCTAGATGATTAAATTACAAAAGATTTTTCTTTCATTCTATTATGTTGTTAATTTATTATCTAACAAACGACTAGTGTCCAGTTGTTTCAAGTATACGGGTGCATTTGGTGCCTTTCACTTAAAAAAAAATACAAACAACAAACAAAAACACTTAATTTAATTTAATTTGAAACGAACTTGAATAATTCCCAAATTATTTCGACAAGATTAACAAATCTCAATCGATATAAATCACAATTTCTGTCGATATCAACGATTTATATTTACAAACTTCTCGACCCGGTTATACAAGTAGGGACTTCCTGCTTATTCTCATATTTTCAAATTGCACAAAACTTGTGATTCTTAAATTACTCAGTTACAATTTACGGGTTGATTGTACCGTGTATTGTTTGAACTAAGGGTATGTTTATGTTGGGGCAACGATAAGAATGAGGAGCGGACAGGGCTGATAAGATTGTTCTTTGTTATCCGAAATGGTGTGGAATCAAGAATAAGATAAAATCTTTATTTATTTATTTTAAGATCATCTGGTTTGTCGATTACCAAGTAAATATAGGGTGTAATGTCTACTTTCGAAATTTTCTATTACAAAAGGCGACTAGTTCGAAAATTACAGTTTGATTTGATTGTTTTTATAATAAAGTTTAATTAATGAAATCATTGTTGGGTAAATTTTCTGTTTTAATTAAGATGGTGTGTTATTAAATAATTACCGGCAATGTCAAATAGCTAATTGGATTAAATTCGTTTGATTCTATCTAAAATGTCTGAGATATTATTATTATTATTATTAATTTTATCTTTGCATTTTTTCCAGTGTTACTTACTATTTATTTATAGTTTAATATACGTGCCACAATGTTTTATAATTAATGGAATAAATTTAATGAAATAATTCGAGTGAGTTTAAAGGCAACTTCCGTCGTCCCCTCTCATCATCATCATCATCATCATCAACAACAACAACAGTAGCAGCATCATCATCATTATTATCAGCCATCCACATACAGTGTGCGTCATTTCAAAGATTTTTTTGTTGGGCTCTAAAAACAACTTGAACGATTTTTTCTATTAATTATTATTTCAATAAATAAATCAACGTTTATTTTTGGAATAATTCCTCGTTGATATTCGAAAGAATTCTCTATTCTCGTCAAAAAAAATACGATATCTTCTTCTGTTTCGTCTTTCAAGGACGAAATGTGAAGTGTCCACATCCGGTGTAATCAGCTAATAGAGCGCCTACGGTAGTCGACTTACTAATTATAATCACCGCTTCATAGTTTATGGGGCGCCCTTTTTCGATATTATAATAGGACCTTTACTTGAATTAGCCGTTGGTTTTAATAGTTTTCGAATTTTTTCTTGAAAATATTTAATATGAAAACTAGTAAACACCTGCTCTATCAAAAAACAACCATCTGCGTTCTATTATCAATAATAATAATAATCACACCTGATTACCGCCATCTTTTCAATTTGTAATCGTAATTCTCTAGCGAATAACTTAGGGGTAATTCGCTGGTTTTTGCGTGGATTGTTGGAATTTATGACGGTTGTAATCAGATTAGGGTCGTGTTTATAATAATATTTGGCAGGTGGTTTATAGTTTCGGTACAGTGAATATTGTGCAGTCTTCAGGGGGCACCTGCCCTTATATTTGTGTTGTACAATTCGGTTTAGAAAAATCCGATTGCCGATTAATTCGCGTCATTTCGATTAGTATTCAAGTAAGACTGGCGGCGGCGGCGGCGGCGATGGTGATGTTGTCGAAGAGGTAGGTGGTTGGTCACGGCCGCAATATTCTATAGTGAAGCAAACTAGGCACGGGCTGGGTACGTGCGGCCTCCTTCGGCACGTCCCTTCTTCAAACAACAACGAAAATCAAATAGTTTACCAACCGTATTGGAAGTAATAATAATGGAAAATTAAAGAATATTCATATGCTTCTAGTAATTTCGTGAACAGTTAAATGTAATAGAGTTTCAAGTCGAGCATCTGGCCAATGTTTTTAAAGTCGGTTACTAATAATATCGTTCATAACTCAAAACCGATGGGGGGGCTCAAAATTGACGAGGTACTTGCAACTTTACGATCTCAAACACCTGGACGGCGGTGTTCTATTTGGCGCTTATATAGTAGGTAGAAATATATAAAGATTGTTGCTATTCGCTATTTACTACACATATACATCTTCTTGGCATACATAATATTGAAATTATGCTATTTTCAGTTATTACAACTTAAAACTGATTAAGCTTCTTTACAATAATTGACTTACTTATATTGGACCGTGCAAATCATCAAAACTCACTTAAAATAATATCGAAACGTTTCCAAGAATTGTTTCTATATTTTAATCGTTCGCTTGTTTATAGATCAATAAAGAGTAAATCGATTTCATACAAAGCCATATAATAAGGTTTCAATAGAGGAACGTTTACGTTTATAGAATGAAACTGGACGAAATTCCGCGTTTATTTTTACAATTTTTTGGAAAATTAACGAACACCGAATATTAAAAGGATCGTAAAATCCAATATAAACCTCCAAATAAATTTATAAATACAGCAAAATAGACGAAACTAAAAGAAAATAAAGAATCCGACCCTGTCTGAGTTTCTACTAAACATGCAAACTTTATTGTTTATTAACATTTATTGTTGTTTAAATTCCAAACGGGCTACAATTTAATTCAAACAGCGTCCTAGATGACACTTTATCTTTATATAGAATTTAATATAAAGCGGTATTGTTGAATGGTTTTTTTTAATTTTGCAGATATACCGACCCAGGTCCCGCCACTGACGCCCGGTACTAACAAGACTATGGCCGAGGCGCTGAAAGCGTCCTTTGCATCATGGGAGAAAGAACAAATTCGTTTAAATATAACCAAAGGTTTGTTCACTATAAACGATAACCATCTACATATTTTATACGATAATTAATTTACGCATCAGTAGCTAGTTAATTACAGAAATCTAGTCTAGCTAGATCATTATTTTAGATGTTGTATTAAGAAAAATTATTAGATGATTTAAACGCGTTTCGTGCTCACTGATCGTTAGAGACTTATGTGTCGTCATTAAATAACAACATAGTCGACATCCAATTATCTACACTAGAAGATGGGGAGATGTAAACAGAAATTATAAAACAATCACAGGTGCATCGGTGTTTTTTTTTATTCCAAACAATCGACATTTCTAAATTAGAACTGAATTTAGATCTAAATCGCTACTATTTAGAGGAAATTCGAACACAATCGGCGTTTATTTTGTGTTATTTTCGATTGAGATTGGAGAAATTGCAAAAACCACCAGCAACACTAATCGAGATAAGGAAATTGCGTTCTTATTCGGTTTTCGTTGATTTTTGACATTCGATCAAGTCGCATTTCGATTTCCTGAATTTGCACCAACGATTTTGATTATAGAAAATCATTTCCTAATTAACTCGCAACGATTTCCAGTTGGAAAAATAACGAATTTTCGTTATAATAGCTGGTTCACACTTGTATATTTACACATTTATAAAAAAATATTCCAATATTATTGAAAGACAAATAATTTTTTCCATCGTCTTTGTTCTGTTAGCTTTGGTATAAACATCAAAAGAACCGGCCCAGCGTATTTACCCAAAAAACTTGTCTCTCAATTCTAGTGTTAAATTCTATTGTTTCTATTGTTCTACATTAATGCTATATTTAAAAAAAAACTATGAATAATTACTGATATTCGTTATAAAGTTTAATTTCAAATCCAGCTTTGACGTGTCATTATTTCAGGTGATTTCACAAGTTATATGTGCTGTAGCGGATGCTGTATCGTTACACATTGTTGGTTTTCAATAGGAGCGGAAACTTTCGCTGACCCGCACCTATCTGATTGTTTCCTGTCCGTAAATCCACTTTTAACCCTTGTTGTTTCACGAAATTTGTCGAAAAATTGGGACAAAATCAAGGTTTATGTCCTTAATTGATGTACTAATCATTTGATCATTTGATATTTCTCTTTCCGATGATTATTAAAAGTTTAATTAAGAAACAAAAACCTCGTTTCGATATTTACGACTTCCTTTTGAATGCCTTGTAGAAACAAACATTTTTATTACGAAAAATTCAACTTTTATTAATATTTACAAGAATCCTGTAAATAAATGTATAAGCGATATTAATATAGCTGTTATTGTTATTTGTCCTTATTTATAATTTCAATATTGCGTTTAAATTTCATTTACGGTTGTGCTTTTACGAAATTCTCTATAAAACAACAGAAATATGTTGCACAGGATTCTTCCATCGTTCGTTGAAATCGCTCTCTATCTTTTCTACAATTTTATTTTATTTCTCCATTTGTTGTTGTAGTTGTTGTGCAAAACAACTACGCCATTGTTAAAACACATGCAATTAGAGATTTTTACTTTGATATCAAAGTATTCGGTCGAGTGGTCACCAATTGTACCCAGTACGTTTTACGCCCCCGCGCATTTATTAACATCCCAACTTTTCTAATAAACCAGCACAACGGAATATTCTCTATTGTCAGTTAGAAAATTCTATTGTCCATCAGTATGATCATGTCGAGGTAATTATCCATCAACTCCATCTACAAGTCCAACAACAATAAAAATATCTGATTTTGAATTCGATGATTTATTATTGAAATTAACACAAAATGGAAAAACTACCGTAATTTTCTCGATTTTTTTTCGAAATAACACAGAAAAAGAGACGGCAATAAATTATGTTCTAATTAATCTAGCGAATTATTACGTTGTAAAACTGGTATCATAAATTTTGAAAATTTTTTGAAAAAACATTATAAATTGAATAAAACATGTATTAATAATAAATAATCAAATAATGTGGAATATAATTAGAAATATTTCAAATTTATAAATAAACGTTTAATATTTCTTGAAGGCTACAAGAATGCAGAATTATAGCGGTTTTCAAAATAAGTCCAACAGATGATGGAAGTTTTAAAGATAACCCACGAAACCCGAGCTCCAAATAAATCCATTTCTACTACTGAGTAATTCCCAAACAAACCAAAACGGGCTTCTAGTCGAATTAGAAGTGCATTTTGGATATTTTCGAAAATTCTAGAACCTTCTAGATTGTTCGTACATTAACCCAAAAACCGCCCTTGGAGTTAAACTAGATTATAAAATTTTATCCAATATTGCAATGCTAACTTATAAATTTGAAATTTTAAAAATATTGTTGGTCAGGCTGCTAAGTCATCGAATTTCGAGTAACTTATTTGTTAAAGTTGCAGAATATCTTAGATTTGCTCCAATCTTCCTCAAAATGATCATAAATCTAATTCTACTCGTTTCTAAGTTGGAATGCAAAATTCTATGGGCTCGCCAGAAATTCCAAAATAAAACAAGTACGGTAGAATTAAAATTGGTGATGAATGACTGTTAGATTCATTCTTTTTAAGTTTCTACTCACGTCCAAATCGTGCCAAACTGATTTGTACAGTTGTGAATGAATTGACGAATCATTCATCTAGTAGAACCGAATTTTTGGAAAAATCCTCGATCAAGGTATCGAAAATTTCGACATGTCTTGGGAATGTTTAATTTTTCCGGTAGTTGTTATAGACCAGAATCATTTAGTGATTTATTCAGTTTCCTTTCAAACTTCTATTCTTAATTAGATTAGGCAAAAGAGAATTGGGCGTACTACACGCATTATTTATCACGATTTGACAAGATAATTGCTAACAAGCTTGTCGAGGAAGAAGAAAAGGTCTACGTCTTATACAAGTTGCATACATATGTATGCATACCTTTTATTATAATAATATACCGACTACTAGTCTTGAAATCAGGTTTAATTGTTGAATATATCATTGTTAACGGTTCACCATCTTCAGATTCGTTAGATTTTTTGTTGTTTATTATAATCGTTGTTGTTATTTGTTAACAGATCCTAGACAATGGACGGAAAATCATGTCGCCCATTGGTTACAATGGGCAGCTAAAGAATTCTCTTTAGAATGTATACCATTGCATCAATTCCGTATGAAAGGTAAAGATATCTGTGCAATGGGCAAGGAGGCGTTCTCGGCTAGAGCTCCCGCCTTCGTTGGTGACATACTATGGGAGCACCTGGAATTACTCCAAAAAGGTAAAATTATCGAGAATTATCAATAATTAACAATTATATCGTGCAATTGTGCAGAAAATGCATGTTGTTTAAACCGAAAAAAATCCGATAAAGATTACCCATAGCGTATAATTTCAATCTCATGTATGTCATATGGATATTTATAATTTAATATTATTGATAATAATTAAGAATTAACAACAGGAAATCGATATTCATTCGATTTTTGTATTTATTACAATTGCAGATGTTGAAAAAGAACGATCTCTAACAAACAATATTGTTCCTACAAATATTTATAATTCGATCTGTGTACCGGAATTGGGCTTTCTGGATTATCAAGGCAATCTATTAACAGGAGAAGATAGGAAACCGGTCACAATTACACCAGTTTCCGTTAATAACACCAACGCACCTGCTACTGCTGCTGCTGGTGTTGCTGTATCTACCGCGCCCAATAATTTCCTACATGAAGGTAAGTCGGATCATTTCTAAATCTTAAGAGAATCGGGTTTTTGATGTTTAATTTTATGTTAATCACAAATTAAAATTTCAAATGAACTCGATTCTAATTTTGGTAAGCCTCGAACTGTGACCAAAATGTCGCTGTTATTCTAGAGGAACAATTTTTTATAGAATTACAAATATATGCAAGAGAGGATACGAATTTTCTTCATTTTATTCGTTAAAATATTAAAAAATATATAAAACTTCCCTCTTAACATATTAACCTGAATTAAGTAATATTTCAACTTTCAGAATTTCGTACCGTGACCGATGGTACTTTTTTTCTAATTACGCAATTGGTTAATAACACATGAACGATACCCATCTGTCTATGATTAAAAAATTGTGTTGTTTTCAAATAATAATATAAATACAATGATTACAACAATGTCTAATTATCGACAAATGGTATTTCCCAATTTTTGTGACTTGACCTGACCGATTCGATTGCTTGGTTTATTAATGAAATTGTCCGGCCGGATGTCGGATCTATTTCATAAAATAAAATAAAAATTAGCTCGAGGATGATGAGTTTGATAGTGAAAGTCAGATAAGGCCGTGCTAGTATTGCACATCGTCGGCAATGTGTTCTTTTCGGATATGCTTGGCTTCCAACAATACCCATTCGTACTATTTCTACTCTCTCTAGTCTACACATGTCTTCTTTGTTCTAATATTTCTACAATTGTTGGCATATTTTCTAACCATAATGGTGATGATGAATTTTTACATTCGCGCTATGTTAGTTTTTTGTGGCGGACGTTCTTATCTTTGTCAATATCGTCAATATTTATTTTCGAATTGTTGTGGAGGAGTTAATAACGAAAGACAAAGGGTGTGCCTTAATATTTAATATTTAGTTGGTAATAATTTACCAATCAATGGTGATGGCAGTGATCTTTAAAGGTGTGTAATCCGACAAAAAAGGCTAATAATACAGGATATCCATTAGAAATAAATTGCAACTTAAGGTATTTAAGATGATTATAAGTGAGTTTAATAGCCGGAATCTTACGGGAATTCGTGTAAAAATTTCCGATTCATTAAGAATCGATCCAAGATATCCTGTTGATGGTCCAAAAAATCTCGAAAGGAAATTGAATTGTCGTTTCCTTTACCAATCGAAGAACATTAATTATCAATCTACATATAATTAATTAATTTTTTTATAATGTGTGATTCTTTAGTGTTGTAAATCTCAACAGGATGTTTGTCTATCATTCCACAATCAAAATACTTAATAGAAATTCGACATATTTCTCCCTTTTTTGTTCGTTTTCGATCATTGTTTGAACGGCTCTGATTCCACTTGAAAACCACCCATTTCCGCTCCATCACCGTAAGCCAATAGAGGGGTACATACCATCAAACTCACGTGCTATACGACTACCAATACTACAACACCCTATGGTAATAAGAGGAGTATTTAACAAAAGAAAAAGACTGGATTAATGCACAATAAAACGTAAGACAGGACGAGAAAATGTAGAATGCTCGCGAGTCCTGCCCACCGCATGTTGTTGTGTTGTTCAACTAAGTAACCCACCCCATGAATTGTGAAAGGAAGTGGCCCCCGAGTGGTGTTAGATGACACATATACACGGGGGTTATATCTATGAACACGTGCGCCACTCTTGTGATGTCTCTCTTATAGGTTTCATCACGAATTACCACCGGTATCGGTATAAAATGGCCGTTATTTAGATAGAATCGAATCAATTTTTTATAGTCGAATCGTCTTTTCAAACTTCAAGTAGCCTCTTGTTCTAAATACGTCAATCAAGATTCTTGTAGATATTTTCGGTAGTATTTAAAATTGTCTCGACTACCACTAGAAGAGGGTCTATTTTCTAGACAGTCTAATTATGTGAGGGTAGTTGTTATATGACACTAATAAGTAGCATTTGTTTCAATTAGCGCTTATTAAGTTTGTTAACGTAAATATGCGCGTCAATTGACATTCTTCCTATTTTACAAAACAAAGCGAATTACCGATTATTTCGTGAATTCCCAAGATGTTGATAAATTTTCTGAAATTCCCCAATTTTCGCACGACCAATCTGTTATTGTTAGATATTATCAAAAAAAAATAAATAGTGGTCATTTCAAGATTACCATTGACGTTTTTCTCTACCCTCAACTATTATTTCATTGTTTATCAATTTCGGTTTTGTTTCCGTTTGGTGTTCTCTACACAGATTTGACGCATTTAATCTTATCAAAAACGCCATTTACCCAACTTTTCCACATTTAAATTTTATACAAATATTCCATTAATGTCCCATTGTATTTTTTTAAATTAATTATTTAGCGATATTTTGATCAACAATTAGTGATACTATCGAAATTCGACTTCCTGTAACGCAGGAAATCGGGTTTTTATGTTACCTACATGACACCCCTTTGTGGGGCAGTTTCGATTAGAAAATGTTGTAGATTTGGTATATTTGATAAAATTTCGGGTTAATTACTTTATGATTTTTTCAAACTGTAATAAACTCAAAAATTTTGCGTTTATTGCGCCCCTTAATTGCACCTTTTGTTCGATAGCGGATGTTGTAAACTGAAATTTGAAAGGATTAGGAAAATTTCTTAAAATTTATTGAATTTGTACAAAATTTCTGGATGGTTAGTTTTTATCCAATAATACTTCCTGTACTTCAATTGTATTCGGTTATTTTGACAAATAAATGATTGTTTTCTTGTAATAAACTGTTTAGAAAAAGGATAAACGGCGTGGTAGAGTACAGTTATAAAGGTGCTTCTACCGGAAATGGCTATCTTGTAAAATAGACACTTTTCTGAGAAGTACTATTTGTTATAATGAAATCTCGTTTGTGTATTACCATAAATTTGCATTTCCGGATTATGCGTTTTTAGAATTCCACCGAATTTTTTCGAAAATTTTCTAAACTAGCCATATTTCTGCGGTATAAAGGAAATTTAGAGAATTAATCGAGTTACGAATAGAAATTAGTCGATTCCTCTGTTAATTGGTTAGTTAATTAATTAATTAATCATTCGGATAGATGTTGTAAATTGGTTTTAATGGAACGCTTTTTAATTCGATTGTAAATTGGAATTTAACAGATTATGTCACTTAATTAAATATAAACATTCACCTTTATGCATTTTGTAGGTTTCTTTAATTTCTTTAATTGATTCCGTTGGCGATTACCACAAAAGCTCTCATTTAAATTGAATTTTTGGCCGAAAAATCGAGGAAAATTAGCGGTTCTTCAAATTCTAATCGTTTATAAACTAGTCGTGTAGATTCTTTTTTTTTTCTTTTTGGTTAAGGTAGTCAAATCACGTGCATCGGTGTCAAGTTTCCTCTTCTTCCGCCACCGGAAATTGTACAATACACGTTGTTATATACGACGAATCGTTTATTGAATGAACGGTTGGCAAAATTGCACTCGAAATCGTGTAATTTTACAGAATTCTTTATAGCAAAAATCTACCCTCGATCTTGTTATTTAATTTTTAACAGAAATTAAATGAAGACTAACTCTATTTCAATTTTAAAAGCTTCTCTATTAGGGGAAATACCAGCTAATTCAATTGGGGTTGTAGTTTTTTTATCGCTTCGAAATTGTGTAGTTTGTTTAATTTTTGTGCGCTTTTTTCGATCTTTCTTCCATAAATTAATGTTGTTATAGGTAAAGCTGAAAGCTTTCGTATTTTGTAGTGTTATTTCTATAGATTGGAGGTGAATTTTGGGGTGGGGGAGAAGGGGCTTCGACATCTATACAGTCAGTGGTTTTATATGTGTGTGTTTAAGTGGAGAGAAACAGCAGGAAAACGAGTCGCGTCGTGGAAGGGAGTTTTCTCTCTGTCTCACTGTTTAATATGATCAGTCCGTGACTGTATGTCGGTTAGAACGGTTGTGTTTTATCATCCATATTCTTATTATAACAAAATAATAATAATAGAATTGTATACCGGTTGTGGCGTAGTTTTTAAAGGTAAAATAGAACCACGGAGGCGCCTAAGGGCACCATGGTGCTACAAGTGTTGGATCTAGTCAATTCAACTAGTGAACCATTTTACGGTGATTATCCAATAACACAAACGTACACAAATCTGGATATAACAAATACAACTGGACATACCACCTGTACGGTGATACCACAAGGTACAATTTTAGTTGCGATTTTTTCTCAAATTTGCTAAAATTATAAATTTGCTTTTTAAATTACAAATCGTGAATTATTTAACAATAAATATGTAGAATCGTCGTTGAATAAATGAAAATAATAATACACCCATCAGACCATAAAGTTATACACATAATGTGTAATACTTGGATGGAATAATAACGACTATTACTATATACTGTCAACCTGACAATTACCATCTTTTATTATTATTATTATTATTTATAATTTTCTTCTACATACAAATTTCATAATTTCCTCCTCTATTTGTTGTAATCTTTGCGTAATTCCTCCAAATTGCCAATCATAGACCGATCGAATATTGTTTGTAAAAAGAAACCATAACAGCATCTGTTTTAAAGTGCCGAATTGCAGCTGACTCGAAAGAGAGTGAAGGAGCACAGGCCTTCTGGCGTTCTGACACCTGTTGCAGTTTGTCGCGTGCCCATCATCAAAAATAACCACCACCACATCTCAAAATAGCCGAATTTTCCCCACATTATCAAACCAAAAATTTACTAAATTAAACAATTTCAACTCTATTACGATCGAATTTTGGATAATTTCAAGCAATTGGATAGAATTTGCAAAAATTAATCGACGATTATAAACGAAAACTCTCCGATAAACGTTTAAGAAGTCGGTTGACCAAGCAGGTGGCTGTTCTGTGTTGAACACAACCAGCACCTGTCTCACATACGTACACCAGTTCGATTTTTTCGAATTTGAAAACTTGCAAGATCGGTTAGAAATCCACCCAATACTATTTCATTAGTTTTTTTCGTTATTATTGATTGAATAGAAATGGATCTTATCGATAATATCGTCTCTCTAATACAATTGTAGTCAGGTGTACGCATTTATCATGTGAAATAAATTCAAAACATCAAGTCTTGTTTTCTGCCCGACTACAACTTATAGTCAATCAAGATTAAAAGAAAAACAACAGTTGATTAGAATTGAAAGCTACTGATTTAGTCCATAGATAGCCGGGATTGGTAATTTAAACGACTATTGGATTTATAATACTCGTCAATACTTTAAATCACTGTAAAGACTATAATTTGAATTATATTACAAGTAATCTAAATAGCAATTTTACTCGAGTTACCGGTTTCTATCATCAACATCAACCGATTTTTTGTTATATAAGGGGGGGAATTTTCGTTGTAACAGTTTTTATATCAATTTTATTGCAATTTTATCTATTTTTAAACAATTTACACACTTTCTTATCTATTGTTTATTATTATTCATTAATTTGTATGCAACTGTTTTTGTTAACACAAAAAAAAGCCGGACATCCTTTATCATCAACATCAGAGGTTTTGATTGATTCGCACCAGAACCACCGATTTTTCTCATTGTTAATTATTAATAAATATCCTGTCTTTAAGAACACCACAACCAGGAAAATTACGATCAAACAAAATAAATCCAACCGAATTTATTTATATTGAAAGTAATTAAGTAATTAAAATAACCAACGGCCATTTTAAAATTAACAATAAATTTACACAAATGTATTGATATGATAATTGTATTATTGTGATGTTGGACCAACTGGAGATCAAGGGCGGAGAACAGCCTCCCAATTAGCTGTTAGTTGAACAAGAGGCGGTTCTTATTTGAACCAATCGTATAGCGTCAGCGTATTGACGACGGACTAGAGATATGCCGGTCATCTCTAATACTAAATTTAAACGATTACAATTTTTTTATTTACAACTATCGTAGCCAAATATTCTAATTTTATTAGATTTATTCAAACAAATCTTCCTGATTAATTAATAGTTAGTCTTAAATATTAATAGATGTGTTAAATTATTATTAAATGAGGTGATTTTTTATATGAAACAACAAAAAATATCGCTGATCAGCTGGCCGTGATGGAAGTTAATTGGCCATAACGTTCTCTTTCTGTTATTACAATAATTTGAATTGTTTTTTTCTAATTTTATTTTTCGAAAATTTATAGGAGGTTATGGCCAGTTAAGGAGTCCTCCTAGTACGGACGACATACGGGATGAGAATTCACCTCCACCACCACCTCCTCCTCCAGGACCACCCAGTTTCCTCAATCTCCAACAAAGGAGTCCCACTTCTTACCATCACCACCACCACCACCATCATCTCAAAGATGGTAATTTTTAGCATAATTACTGAAATCAATAATTTATTTGGTTTTTTTAAAGGTTTTAAAACATCACCAAGCGAGAATAGTTTCGGTACAATGGATAATTTACAATCGATAAGTCAAGATGATCAGTCGCATTTGTTTCAAACGTCGCATTATTCACCGGAAGAGCACGAATATCAGGCATTGGAAGCTGGACATCAACAGCAATATTTGGAGAATTCGCCGGAATTCTACGCTGCCAATAATTTATTAGAATCGAAATATCATCCGCATAGTTATGTTAAAAATTATGTTAGAGGTGAGTGATTGGGTGATTTTAATTCGATTTGTATTCGTCTGGTTTTGTGGAGGAAAGCGGCCGGTTTTGGTCTTTTATTTTGTTGTTTTGCATGTTCCCACGCTGCATAACAATTTTTTTCTTCTTGTTCCCGTCTACACACACACACACAATTATAGAGACACAAATACAAAGACAAATAGACGGGTCTTTTATGTTGATGCATGCATTCAGATTGTTATCACCGGACTTATGTGACACGCTGTATAATTTTTATTATTTAGCAAAATAGACGAAACTATATTTGTATTGTTGTTTATTCTAACTCTATTCATTAATTTGATTTCAATTTTCCGAAAATAAACAGAATTAACTAATCGTAATGGTTAATGACCTTCGTTTGTATTTAATTAAAATTCAAGGCTTCTGTCATTACCCCGCCGTAAATGGAGAGCCTATTTAGGAACAATAGGCCATCATCATCATCATCAACAATATAAACGTCACAATAAAATTCTTGGTAAATTTTTCCAGGTACGGGGAGGTATAATGATGGTTATGGCGATACGTACGGCCCGCCGTACGATGGTGCCCCATTCCAAACCGTCCCAAATACGAACGGCGGCGGCAGTAGTAGCGGCAATGGTGGCAATAATGGCCCAGAACAATGGTCGCACAATCACGATTTAAGTACATTAACCGGCCATCCGCATGCCCATACACATCCGGCATTTCTAACAGCGGCCAGTATGCAAAATCGCGACCCAATCAACGCATTAAACAACAGCAGCGGCGGTCCCGACACCAAACCGATGCTACAAAACGGCATGATCACCGGTTATCCAAACAGTGGGGCGCCCGGCGGTCCGTGCTTCACCGGTTCTGGTCCAATTCAACTTTGGCAATTCCTATTGGAATTATTGACCGATAAATCGTGCCAAGCGTTCATATCGTGGACTGGTGACGGTTGGGAGTTCAAATTAACCGATCCGGATGAGGTGGCAAGACGCTGGGGTATACGTAAGAATAAACCAAAAATGAACTATGAGAAATTATCGAGGGGTTTACGTTATTATTATGATAAAAATATTATACACAAGACTGCAGGAAAACGTTATGTTTATCGTTTCGTGTGCGATCTACAAACATTATTAGGGTAAATATACAAGGAATTTTATAAACAACAACAACTAAACAAAATAAATTCTAGATATACTCCGGAAGAACTGCACGCAATGGTGGATCTCAAGCCCGAAAAAAAGGAGGATGACTGAAATATCGTCAAATTCGCCAAATAAACTCGACTTTATCGACAAGAAACAATCAAAAATATTACTAAATCATTGATGGACTAGTTATTAAATCAAATCGGTGCCTAAACAATCGACAATTATATGTTATAATTTATTTTTATCGCATTTTATAAAGCCGGTTAAATTTGTTCTCTTTATTGTTATCATTCAAATCGATTTTAAAACAACAACAAATTGGTAAGAAGCAAAGAATTGTGCCATTCGTTTGGGAAGTTGTCTTTAACAATTGTTGTTGTTCAAATTTCATCAAATTTCCCCTATTGCTCATTAGGATTAAACTAAAATACAGAAAACATAAGTGTGATTTCTACGATAATAATATTTAAAATGATCATAATACTAAGATAAATTTCTAATATTAATAGTTAAATGTATAAAGTTAAGATTTAAACAAGGAAATTCACACAACCGTGCTCTCTTAGCAGTCAGTGTTACTAGTTGAATCAAATTTAAGGATTTGTTTTATTAATTTTTTTAAGAGAAAATTGTAAATAATTTAATAAATATCATTATTGTGATAAGTTTCTAAAAACAAAGAGCGAGCGAGATGTTGTGAATGAGAAATTGTTTATAAGAATACTTGCAATAATTTCAGGTATCGTTTGTTCTTTCGGCAAATTATTTAATACTGAAACGATATCTGATCTTGTTCGAGACTAAATCTGGCCCCTGAAGTTTCCTCTTTGTGCACGTTTAATGGTTAATTTGCAATATATTTTTTTAAAAGTGACTACAAATTTTGAACTATCGTCCTCGATGTGTGTTTGGAAAAATCCGTTAACTACTGTTTTTTATCGTGGTCTCAATTTGAAATGTTTTTAATTAAAAATAATAATAATTATAATTATAAGTTATTATAAATGAGAAGTGATTAAGAATAATTGAAAATAAATATTTGATAATAGGATACACACGACCTGTTGGAAATATGGCAAATGATCTCGTTTAAGGGATGCTAATTTTATTGCTGTATTTGTTTCATGTGTTATTCATACGTATAACTATGTATTAAAATGATGATGTTCAATAAAATCTTGGTTTTACCAAAAAATGCGGCTCCATCTTCTATAATCCTGTCCTTTAATTCAAAAGAAAGCTCGAATTCTGATTTGCTCAAATCTTCAAAATTCTTCTGAAAATTATCAACTGAAACTAGCGAAAAATCTAGTTTCAAGCTTCCTGTTCCTCTCTAAAAAAACAAGTTTTAGACATTCATTTAATGAAGAATAAAAAATGGATTAAAACTTTTCAAATATTCCTCCATTCCTAGTTTTCCGCTTAATTGCTGAAAAATTATAATTTTTATAAAGTTGACTGAAAGTTCGTTCATTTTAGAAGCATTAAAATTCGAAAATCTCTCTATAAAAGTAGTAATTTAAACCACAAACTCGTTCCCTGTTTTTCCGCACGTTCCTATTTTTATATCTTTCAGGCTGAAAATGATAACTTTCTCGATATACCCTTTTCAAGTCAAATTTGATCAATTTCGGGAGTTGAAACAATCATTAGGAGCTCTTGTAAATTATACTTCTAAATAATGATTTGAATTGAAAAGTTTTTCTTGTAAACTGAAGTTTCGATCCTTCTTTGAATAAGTGTTCTTCAATCCCTGAAGTTTTCCATTTAATTGCTGAAAAATTATAACTGCAAGTGTCATTTTTCTAAATTGATAGAAAATTCGATTTTTTAGAAGCAATAAAATTCGAAATTCCATCTATAAAACTAGTAATTTAAACACCAA
>JACDRQ010000357.1:0-61794 GCA_013841215.1 Hycleus cichorii | reverse complement strand
CAATAGGTTGTAAATTTTCCAGGAAATTGATAGAAACTTGAAGGTCTTTAATAATCGATTTTTCGCTTATTTGATGGCATGTTGCAACGAGTATGGTAGTATTAGAAAGAGTATTTTACGGAATATCTAACAGCGTTTCTGATTTTGAAAATTTTCGATTGAATTCTAAGTTACAAAGAACAATCGTGGCGCATATTTTCTTTCATGATTTTCAGATTTTCGTCTATAATTTAGCCTATATTTTTAACAATTTTCTCAGAGTGTATAGCAGATTGAAAGCACTTTCCAAATCTCTCAGAAATTTTCCAGTAAGTTTGCCAGTTGTCGGAAAACCTGACGAAAAATTAACAGTTAAAGTGCATCTTTTCCGACTTTTCCAATTTTTAATCATCGATTTCTCCTTTATTTGATGATATATTATAATGAATATAATAACGTTGAAAAGAGCACTTCAAAGAGCATTTAATAGCGTTTTTGTTTAGGAAAATGCCACTTGAATTCGGGAATTTTAGAGAATAATCCTGAAGCATGTGAATTTTCTGATTTTTTCATATTCTCTCTATAACTTAGTCGAAATTACCAAATTTTAATAGTTCTCTCAAATCTCATCGAAAATTGAAAGAACTTTTAGAATCTCCATGAGGTTTTGCAATAGATTTCCGGGAAAATGATAGAAATTTGAAGGTCTATAGAATCAGTTTTAATAATCGATTTTTCGCTTATTTGATGGTATATTGCAACGAACTCGGTAGTATTAGAAAAAGTGCTTCAAGGCATATCTAAGAGCGTATTTGATTTTGAAAATTTTTGATTGAATTCTAAGTTACAAAGAACATTCGTGGAGCCTATTTTCTTTCAAGATTTTCAGATTTTCGTCTATAATTTAGCCTATATTTTCAACTATTTTCTCAGAGTGTATAGCAGATTGAAAGCACTTTCCAAATCTCTCAGAAATTTTCTAGTGTTTGTCAGTTTTCGGAAAACCTGACGAAAAATTAACAGTTAAAGTGCATCTTTTCCGACTTTTCCAATTTTTAATCATCGATTTCTCCTTTATTTGATGATATATTATAATGAATATAATAACATTGAAAAGAGCACTTCAAGGAGCATTTAATAGCGTTTTTGTTTTGGAAAATGCCACTTGAATTCGGGAATTTCAGAGAATAATCCTGAAGCATTTGAATTTTCTAATTTTTTCATATTCTCTCTAGTACTTAGCCAAAATTATCAAACTCTAATAGTTCTCTCAAATCTCATAGAAAATTGAAAGAACTTTTAGAATCTCCAAGAGGTTTTGCAATAGGTTGTAAGTTTTCCGGGAAACTGATAGAAATTTGAAGGTCTATAGAACCAGTTTTAATAATCGATTTTTCGTTTATTTGATGGCACATTGCAACGAATTCGGTAGTATTAGAAAAAGCGTTTCAAGGCATATCTAAGAGCGTATTTGATTTTGAAGAATTTCGATTGAATTCTAAGTTACAGAGGACAATCGTGGAGCATATTTCTTTCATGGTTTTCAGATTTTCTTCTATAATTTAGCCAAGATCACCCTATTTTCAACTATTTCCTCAGAGTATATAGCAAACCGAAAGTATTTTCCGAATCTCTCAGAAGTTTTCCTGTAAGTTTGTCAGTTTTCCGGAAAATTTACGAAAAGCTAACAATTCTACGCTAAGTTTTTTTGTATTGATTTTGTCGTTCTTGCTTTGTTTCCGCTTCCATTTCTATTTCACTCTAACAATACATCTCTAATAATAATAATAAGCGCAATATTGAAAGCGTAGAGATTGATGCAATTAAAAATAAACAAATTTCCCGACTTTATCCACATACAGATATCTGTACCGGTGCATTTGTCGTACATCTATTTAAAATCCGAACAAACCCAATTATCTACATACGTTTCCATTTCACAGATAATAAACTAAAGTCGTATATTACACTGTAGTGTTTAAATAACGGCCAGAATGTTGTCTGTGTGGGTATGTTCCACATTCGAAAATCTGGTAATTCCAACACATATAAACGTCGAGAAATGATGAATGTGCCGTATTAGAATTCGCCGAAATAAACATCGAAACTAGAACATAAATTCGAGAATTTCACACAAATTACAACTAAATTATAAGAGACCTACAACAGAAAACCTCTACGGTTTTTATTTTGATTAATTATCGACAATGATCAAAAACTTTAACGTTTCTAACTGTAATGAAACCGTGCATTTGTGCAATTTCCACGTCTAACAGTCGTGCAAATAGATCGAATTAGTTGAGAGTGAAAATTTCCTCAATCTTTATCCACAAAAACCACCACCGTAATTGTCGAAGACGCGTTGTCAAAAGTAATTACAAGTTTTCAAACGTTTATTCAAACGACCCTTTACAAGAACACTTATTGTTCTCAACAACTATTGAAATATTGTACAAAAGTGTCGTTTTTACGTGTTTTATAACAATAGATTTGAATATTGTTGTATTGATTTGCATTTGGAAAAAAACACAACAAACTTTTCCAATTAAAAATTTCCAATTATAGATGCCTCGCCTTTTCTCTTTCAATACAACAACTACTAATTGTCGCACCTGATGGCAGGTTAATTAAAATAAAATTCCACTATGATGACAACAAAGTTGATTGATTTCAATTTGCAGTTTGAATAATTTCGAAAATTAAAATCGACAAACATTCGAAATTTTCGAATTACGCGCCTTCATAAGTGGATCGGTACACACACTAATTGTTTCAGATTATAACCTCAATTGGTTTGGCAGTTTCATTTCGATTTGTCAATTAAATAGTTTCTCAAATATTGTAGTCATTTGTTTAATTAATAAATAATAGATTTCTCGCCTTTTTCAATTAATTAACAACTAAATGGCAGTTGATGACAGTTTAATTAAAATAAACCTCCATTATAATGACATTAAAGTTGACTCATTTCAATTTATAGTTTGAATAATTCATAAATTAAAGTCGAAACATTAAAAAATTTGAATAGCGCGCCGTAAAAAGTGGATTGGTACATTTGTGAATCCCCCATGTTGTTGTTTATACCCATTCTAACCTCAATTTTCGCGTGTTTTACAATTTTTCGAATATTTTGACTGTAAATTGAATAATTCTTTAAATATTGAGATGATTATTGTTTAATTTTTTTGATTAAATTCAATCACAGATTGTCTTTTTGTCTTTTTGAACAAATAATTGTCGCCCTTGGTGGCGGTTCAATTGAAATAAAACTCCATTTTTGCAAAATTAGAGATTGATTCGAATTTGCAGTTCAAAATCAGAACAACTATTTGAAAATTTCGAATTACGCGCCATTAGAAAATCGATTGGCATACCTGCACATTCTCCATGTTGTTGTTTATAAGATTCTAACCTCAATTTTCGCGTACTTTTGCAAATTCTCGCATATTCCGACTTACAAATCGAACAGTTTATCAAAAATTGTGGTAATTTGTTTTGTTCAACACAAAAATTTAATTTATTAATTCAATAGTTTAGGGGAAATACTAGAACGAGTTGGATTTACACAAAAAGAGCCACTTGGAAAAATTGTCGGTAAATTTGAACCTTATTTAATTTAATTTAATTTAATTAACGAAAAGTCAAAAAACACGGTTTAATTTTCGAATTTTAGGTCCAAACGAAGTGTTCTAGGTTAGCTGTCAAAATTTGTAGGTTATGTAAATTAACCAATGAGAAGTTGATATTGAGCGCGCCAAATTTGAATTCAAAAATGGATTACGAGGTTGATGAAATGAAAGCCGATCAAAAACTGTACATTCTAGTCTTGCTGATAATATTAATAATAATAATAATATTAATGATACTAGTGACGATGATGATAATATATTGTTGTATAAATTGGTTTAATTAAGCGATACACGGATGAGAGGTCAGGCCCTTTGGAAATATCCTGGAAATTATCAGTTAATTAAACTTGAGGAAATCTAATTATAATCAAACTCGAATGATTATAATCAAATAGATACAATTGCAAATTTGATTATAACCACAACTTATGATTAAAATTAAAAATTCCAAATATAATACCCTAAAATAATAAAGCTTTTGGCATTTCAATCTAAACGATAACTTTACATGGTGATGATATCGCTGAAATTTTAAAATAATGAATCTGAATACAACAGGGAGACACTTTAGAGTAATGAAAAATGAACCCCGTTGCTTAAATGTAAAGAATGAGACCTTTACAATTGGACACGAATACGTCCGCATTACAGAAATTCAACCCTTGTAAATCAAACCCAATTGCAACTTTGTAACGAAACTCCTTCACTAAAAGCACAGTTGTAGGTAACCCCAACTGGACATGAGTACGTCCGCATTACAGAGGTAAGACCGCTCCCCGAAAAGTACACTTGTAGGCATTTTCAAATGACCACGAAAGCGTCCACATTACACAGGTTTAACCCTTCTAGATCGAACACAATTGAAACAATCTTACAACTAGACGGTGTAATTTTTGTGTTAAAATGGATGGAAATATTCGTTTTTAAATGCGATAGAAAAGTGATTTTGACAGTTTTACCGGCATGAAATGACAGGTGATACAATAATAATCGACACTATTCAAATTTCAGCTTGATTGAAACTTTCAGGTTATTTTTTTGTAACTGTCAAGCTTACAGAATTGTATCAATATTTCTATAGTTGGACGGAATCGAATTAATGACCAACGATTCGCTTATTATTTCCAATAATTCAACGAATTTATACCGGGCGATTTGTAGAGGGGTTGTTGGGGAATATTTGAGTAAAATTTGGACCTTGTAGCTGATTGGCAAGTCGGTTAAAAACGCATTTTTCGGGCAATATCGCGATTTTCGCCAATCAACAATGCGCATAAAACGTTGGAAGAATGCCCTGTAAATTCGTATTTGTCGTTTATTTTCATTTTTGAATGATCCACCCTGTATAATTGTTGGTAATTAGTAGTTTTTCCGTATTGATCAATTCAATCGTCCAAATTTAGGCCAATTAAATTCGGTTTTACCTTTTAATCGATTAATAATGATGAATATTGCTTTAATTTTTAATAACTATAATTAATAATAATAGAAGAATAACAAAAATATCGAAAATTACTAATTGGGGTTGTTTTTGTTGAAAGAATAGTGGTTTTTTCGGCGATTGAAATCATCTATTAGGATGATATAAGGGCAATTTATTGATCCCAAAGCCCTAATATTTAGCCGTTCAAGCCGTCTATAAAATATAGATATGCTTGTACCGCCCATTTCCTACCCTTATCCACATCCATCCCCTATTGTTCGTTTATATTGTACTATATATATATTTATAGAGTTGTCACAGATATAACATTTAAAAGCAATCCAACATCTAACACTCGCCGCATTATTTGTTGCATTTATACAACTATTGTACGGTTTACAATAGAATTAAATTAAATTGACAAGGGGTGGGTGATATTACCGCATTGGCAACACAACTAGAACCACCACAAATAGAGATTTATCACCCGGTCTTGTTTTTTTCGCTGCACTATGAAATTCGTGTAATTTTGTTGGTGTTTTTTATATAGAAATTGGCCCCCGAAAAATTGGTTATATGCGGATAAATCACCCGACTATTGCTCATAATTTATTTATAAACACTTCCATTATTGTAAAGTTCACCTTGAGTATTCCCGTGGGATAATGGCGAGGCATCAACACGACCAACAAGAAAACGAGAGAGTTGTGTTCAGCCTGACGAAGGTTTGTCTCTTTGATATTTACAGGAATTTCGTGTATTTAAATGTGTGTGTGTTTGCGTATTCTACACTTCATTAAAGGTCCGTACACTACTCCATTAACGAGACACTGATATATGCAAACACACAGAAAAGCTTTCTACATACATTAATATGTCAATGGGCCAGCCTTCAAACGGGACCGATTCCGTTTCTTACAAAAAAGTCGTGAATAAATCAAAGAAAATCTAAACGTACAATCAAACAAACATACCCACATTCAGGGGTGCTGAGCCAAAAACCCTCGTATTTGACGAGTATAGTGAATAAAATTGTATAGTGAGCAAAATTGGGGCCTCGTAGCTCCCAAAGTCGGTCAAAAATTGTTATTTTTTGACAATTTTACGATTTTCATCAACTAGCTACTCGCATCAAACCATTAAGAATGACTTAATGGTGCTCTCAATTGATCTTTCTCGCTTTTCTCCATTTTATCCCGAACGAGTAGACGAAAATGAAAAAAATAAATCATCTGATGGGTTTGGCTAATTTTCAAAAAACGCCACATTATCCAAAAATTAGCGTTTTTGACCAACTCTACGCTGAGCTACGAGGTCCAAATTATGGTAGAATGTTCTTCAAGGATCCTCCTATAAAATTTTAGAATATTTTGCAAAACTGTGCCATATAAACTAGATACATTTCAAAGAATACCATAATATAGTTTTGGCGAGCAATTTGAAAAATATTGCAAAGTTTAATAAGACCTTGCTCAGAGATCATTTGAGCAAAATTGGAGTCTCATAACGCGTTCCAAAGTCGGTCAAATATTGCTCTTTTTGGACAATATTACGAATTTCATCAACCAATTACTCGCATCAAACGACCAAGAATGACTTGACGTTGATCTTTCTCGTTTTCTCCATTTTATTCACGAAGGAGTAGATGAAAACGAGAGAGTCGACAAAAATGTGGGAAGCATCCTTGAGTCACTTGACATGTTTAGCTGGTTTTCAAAAATCGCCACGTTATCTAAAAATGAGCGTTTTTGACCAACTTTTCGCTGAGCTACAAGGTCCAAATTATGGTAAAATATGCTTCAAGGGTACTCCTATAGAATCTTAGAATAGTTTTCAAATCATTCGTCAAACTATGCGAGTAAAGTTGATACATTCTGATGAATACCATAATATAATTTTTAGTAAAAAATCCTAATATTTGGCGAGCACTTATTTAATCAAATTTGAAAAATTTTTCAAAGTTTTATAAGACATTCCTCAAAGATCATTTGAGCGAAATTTGGGGCACGTAGCTCATTTCAAAGTCAGTCAAAAATGGCTATTTTTAGACAATATTACGAATTTCATCAACCAATTACTCGCATCAAACGACTAAGAGTGACTCAACAATGCTCTCAGCATTGATCTTTCTCGTTTTCTCCATTTTATCCACGAAGATGAAAAAGAGAGAGTCGACAAAAATGTGGGAAGCATCCTTGAGTCATTTGACGTGTTTAGCTAGTTTTCAAAAATCGCCACGTTATCTAAAGATGAGCGTTTTTGACCAACTTTCCGCTGAGCTACAAGGTCCAAATTATGGTAAAATATGCTTCAAGGGTACTCCTACAGAACCTTAGAATAGTTTTCAAATCATTCGTCAAACCAGGCGAGTTGCCATAGAAACTAGATTCATTCCAATGAATATCATAGTATAGTTTTGAATAGAAAGTCCTAATACTCCTAATATTTGGCGAGCAATTTGTAAAATATTTCAAGATTTGATAAGACCTTACTCAGAGATTGTTTGAGCGAAATTTGGGCCATGTAGCTCATTCCAAAGTCAGTCAAAAATGGCAATTTTTGGACAATATTACGAATTTCATCAACCAATGACTCGCATTAAACGGCAAAGAATGACTTAATGATGCCCTCAATTGATGTTTCTCGTTTTTCTCTATTTTATCCTGGAACGAGTAGACAAAAATAAAAAATATAACTGCGGAGCATCCTTGAGTCATCTGATGGGTTTAGCTAGTTTCCAAGAAACGCCACATTATCTAAAAATGCGCGTTTTTGACCAACTTTTCGCTGAGCTACGAGGTCCAAATCATAGTAAGATGTTCTTCAAGGATCCTCCTATAAAACCTTAAAATATTTTTCCAATCATTCGTCAAACTATGCGAAAAAACTAGGTACATTCCGATGAATACCATAATATAATTTTTAGTAAAAAGTCCTAATATTTGGCGAGCACTTATTTAATCAAATTTGAAAAATACTTCAGTTTTATAAGACCTTCCTTAAAGAGTAGTTGGGCGAAATTTGAGCCACGTAGCTCACTGCAAAACCGGCCAAAATTGGCTCTTTTTGGACCATATTACGATTTTCATCAACTAACTTGTCGCATAAAACGATTCAAATCATCCTCAAGTATGCTTCCAACGCAGATTTTTTCCTTTTTATCGATTTTATGCTAGAACGGGTAGAGTATTTTGCGTTTATCTTGCAGAAAAATGAGAAAAAATATGCGGCGAGCATCTTGGAGTTATTGGACGTGTTTAGCTACTTTTCGAAAAATCACCATATTATCAAAACGAGCGCTTTTTATCCATTTGTTGGTGAGCTATAAGGTTCAAATTTTGGTAAAATTATCCACAAAAACTCTACAAATGTATAGTTTATATGGAAATTTGGCGAGTAATTTGAAAAATATTCCAAGGAGTGTTAAGAGGTTCCTCAGAGATAATTTTAATAGAATTTGAGCCGCGTAGCTCATTCTAAAACTAGTCAAAACTGCTCTTTTTGGATAATGCCACGATTTTCATCAACCAACTACTCACATAAAACGACTCAGAATGACTAAAACGGGCGTTTTTCGACCAGCTGGTTCAAATTTTGCTAAAATGATCCCCTATATATAAATTTTACCTCACACCCCTGTATTTCCAATTTAGATTTCAACATTCCATAAATTCTACAACAGTTCAAGATTCCCGATAATGCCGGCCATAGAATTGAAATATTTAAACGTTCCTATGATGGACGTCTTTGTTACGAATTAAAACGTTTTTTGCGATCTATTCGCACACGTTAATTCGGTATTTTTCTAGTTTGACTCCGAATAAAACCGGTAAAAATCAAACTTTGAAATGGAAATGTGAAATTGGCAAAAACGACAACTCAACGTTATGTTACTTTGAATTTTATTTTCCCATTTCACCGTATGCTCTTACCGTAGTAGACGTTTTTTCCTGTCCGCCCATCTATCAACTGTACTAAGGATAAACAGTAATCTACTATAACGTTCCTATTTCAATATGAATTTGCGCCGAAATATTATGAATTTGTTTATGAAAGACTACAGAATAGGTTCTGTTTTTTCCCATAAGAGAAATATTTGATAATCTGACAAATCGTCAAAATAGAACAATAAACTATACTCTATGTGCGTTTTAAATTATTCAATTTGCCAAATACGTTTTCATTAATGGAGCAAATATTGAATTCGCTCCCTCTCTAGCGTTATTTCTATATCTATATCTATCTTTTATTAATGAAAATTTCAAAGTTAACATTATTTGAATGTAGTTGTTGTTATGGTTGTATTGTTTGTTTTTGTAATTTATGTAAATTTAGTCAAAAACTATTCGCTTTTGGAAAGATAATGACAATGCTGCAATATCAACTGGAAACTCTTCAATAAGGCAACAATTCAATTAAATCAAAGTTGTAAATTGGACTCGCTGCAGGTTTCAATATGGAAGCTGGTTGCTTCGACCAGGGACGCATTGACAACCGAATTTGGGCCTTTGAAACAATTTTATATGCCGTCAATTGGGCCCCCATTTGAAAGAAATTTATAAGAATTGCAATTTTTGTTTCTAAGCCCTTCTGTCGAAGAAGGCTAAGCTGTTGACAGTTTAATTAATTTACCTTTTCCTACAGTGTAGAATCAAAAATGGATTAGATTTAGAAAAATCAATTTAAAAAAAAGAGTAGAGCTTCTCGTTTTGACGATCTAATAGTGAAACTGCAAAGATTTTAAACTGAAATAGTCTTTGAGTCTTCAATTTGACGCCAAATTTAGCCAAAAAGTGACTTTTAGGGAGTTTCAAATTGTGGATTATTAAGAATTGATTGATACTTCTAATTCTTCTTTTGGCAGTTCGATTACAAATTTAGGGTTGCAGATCGAACTTCGAAAACTGTTAAAAGTCCCCCCTGTGTGACCCAAAATTCAGCTAAAGTTAAAGAATCCGACTCAAAAACCGACTATAACAGCCTCTATGCAAAAAAAGTTTAAATCTGATGGTTTAACGCACAAAATTTGAAAAATAACTCAACAATTGACTCGAATCAAAATTTCAAAATTTTGCGCAAAATCCATTAAAACTCAAAACTCCCTGAAAACTTGATTGATTAGAAGAAGAACATCTCAAAGTGCAAACAATTTTCATTTAATTTCTGATACAATTGACCAAAAGGTAACTTTTTTGAAAAGTTTCAAATTATGGACTGTTAAGAATTGATTAAAGCTTCTAATTCTTCTTCTTTTGGTAGTTCGATTACACATTTAGGGTTGCAGATCAAACTTCGAAAATTGTTAAAAAACTTCCTTGTATGACTCAAAATTCATGCTAAAAAGCAAGAATTCGACTCAAAAACCAACTAAAAGAGCCTCTATGCAAAAAAAGTTTAAATATGATGGTTAAGGGCTCAAAATTTGAAAATTGGCTCAATAATTGATTCGTTTCACTACCGACTTGAGTCAAAATTTCAAAATTTTGCGCAAAATCCATTAAAACTCAAAATTACCTAAAAATTGATCTGTTAGAAGAAAAACATCTCAAAGCCTAAATGATTTTCAATAAATTTCTAATACCACGCCCTCTAAGCGTCATTTGGGCAGCCAGTTCTAAAACTGCTCTAATCAATGAGCCGAATTGTTGCAAATCATTTAAATTGTAAGCAACATTTGTAATCTTGCAGGACTCTGATTAGTTTGAAGGCAAAATTTGGCCAAAAATTGACAAATTTGAAGTGCTTCAAATTCTGAATTATTAAGAAATGATTAACGCCTCTAAATCTTCTTCTGACAATTTGCAAATTTAATTAAAAACCGAGAATTGCAGATAAAACCTCTGAAAGTTCTTAAAAAGCAATAAAAACCAGCTGAATATACTCACTTTACAACTCAAAATTCGTGTTAAAGATCAAAAATTTGACCCAAAAGAGCCTCAATTTAGGACATAACTTTCAAAATAATGACTCAAAAACTGACTCGCTTTACGACTAATTTAGTCTCGAGTCCAAATACTGAAGCTCTGTTCGAAATCTCGCCTCAAAACTACCCAAAAATTGATGTGTTAGAGGTAATTTTGAACGATTTCTAACGAATCATCCAGCTGTAATTGGGAGAGCTTTAGGGAGGTTTAGAACCACCCTTATTCACCGATTTCAACTCATGAGATGTAAAAATACCCAAATCAAGTCTAAATGGCCAATTTTAAAGCGTCAAATCCTATTTAGCTCAAAAATATCAAAACAATAAAGTGGAAAAACGTACTTACTTGTACAAATAATCCACCAATTCTTCAACGTATTGGCCCAACGAACACATTTAAACCAAATTGGAATTAGCAAATTTACTCACCAACATCTGGGGAATTTTCAGTTTCTATTCGGCAAAAAATTCCCCTAAATTTCTGTCCTCACAATTCCAAATTTGGCTCAATCTCGTGGTTTAGTTTTACACGAAGAATTTACGAATTTATTCAAGTATTTCGTTCTAAATTTGGATTATTATGAACTTAAAATCTATAATTTTACTGAAAATTGAAGTTTTGAGGTTAGAAATTTGCGTAGCCACTCAAATACGCTCCCATTCAAGACACGTACACGTTTTTTTCATGTAAAAATATTCTAATCAATGAATTATAGGACTGCAAATCATTTAAATCGCAAGCCTGATTAAGTAGTCGGTAAAGTTGTTGTAATCTTGCACGACTTTGATTAACTTTCGGATTAAAATGTAGCTTGTGAATCAGCCCTGTAATCGCTTGTAAAATAAAACAAAAGTACCAACTTTCTATCAGAAAAACTGCCAAATTTACAACTGTTTAATTGTCGCCGTATATTCGAACAGTCATCAAAAGTTTTGTGTTAATTTACAGTTGTATTAGTTGAGAAATTAATCGATAGATGATTTGATATAAATCCAAGTTGTGATTTCGGTGGTTGATTAACGGAACTCGCCCTTTATTCTGTGCTTGTTAATTTTACATTAAATATACAGAAAGTTTGCTAGTTTCGGTCATGTTATTGGATCTCACTAAGCTGCCTGAAACTTTATAATAAGTAAGTTTCATAGACTCTTATATAACGAATATTTGATCCGTAATTTTAGATTGGAAACAAAAGATTCTGATCTCCATGACATTATTATTACTATAAAGAACGGATAGATTGAAAATTTATTAATCAAAGGTGAGATTAGAGAGTATTGGAGCCGTTTAATGCCTTTGTTTTTATTCTCACTAGCCGATTTTAATTTGTTAATGGATTGAATTAGTTGCATTAGAACATTCAATCTTGTGTAGAAGTTGAGCAAATGCCAGTTGGAATCGAATACAATCCACTCTTCGATTGTATTAACTGAAAATAACACCAAAGTCTTGCTTGAATTTCCTTAAACAGCCTCGTTTTTCCGATTTAATTAAGCCCCTTTGTAGGGTTACTTTACAAAATAACAAACAAACGAAAAAAATAATAAAATAGAAGGAAAACTACTGACCGTATTTGAATACAATATGCTCCAAATATATCACACAAACAATAGAATAAAACTGTACTATACCGTTGAAAAGAAGTGAAAACAATGATGCAATATTTTAGTGTCAAGATTGGGGGTTGGCGCCCGTATTTTATTTAGCCAGTTCCGGTTGAATTAAATGAAGTGACACTGTTGGAATTTTTCGATCGATTCCAACCACACGAAATCACCGTTTTCTGGCCATTTTTCTTGTTAGTATTAGCGATAATTTTAGATATTGTCGTATTTTCGAAAGATTTACACGTTCTTACGGTTTGCTATTATCACTAGTTCGGATTAATTTTGAACTAAAAGACTAGAAATTACCCCATTGAGATTAATAGCGTAAAGTAGATTAAGGTAAGTGTTACAATCTTAATCGCAAACTGGTCGAAAAACTGACCAAGTCTCCATGCAGAGTAAATTTTAAATAAAAATTCAACTAAAATTGGATAACTAATGCTTGAGTGTGGTAAAATCTCAAAAATTTGGCTCCAAAATTGATGAAATTGTCCAAATTGCCCCCATTTTGACTGGTTCAATCCTTCAGCTAAGATGTTTGAAAAAGAATGAAAAAGATGAAAATATACTTCAAAAACTGATCTAAAATCATGTTTTAGTGGTAGAATTTATTTTAAAAAATGACCAAAATATCAACCAAAACTAGAAAAAAGTTAACTTTCAATTGAAGAATTTAGCTTGTATTGCCCTAAATTTTCAAAATTGGGCTCTAACATTAGATAAAATTGTCTAAATCTCCGTTTTTAGACAACTTGTTGGCAAAAAATTCGATTTCTTTTTGATTCAGAACCAAAAATTCAACAAAAAGTCTCTGTTAAGATAGTGAATTTAGTTAAAATAGTTCTATTCCAATCAGAAAGTCGGTAGAGTTGCTTATTTGAGGACAAAATATCGTAAAATTTAGTTGGGCTAAAGTTTGGTGGGTCTTGGTCAAAAGATAAAGAATTCAACCCAAAATATGCAAAGTGTCTAAAATTGACGATTTTAGAGCTAATTTCAATAAAACTGTTGATTTATAAGCAAAATATTTCGAAATACTGAGTTAAATTGAACTGAAATAACTAAATTTACTCAAGACGCAGTAAAATTTTTGGTAAAATTTGATAAGAATTGATAACCAAAGAATTTTTTAAAATTTAGACTAAAATTTTTCAGTTGTCTTATTTTTGAGGCTTAAAAGCAAGATTTAAGACGAAATTGTCGTGACATTGAGACTTACGCTTCAAAATTTTAAAAAATGATTAAAAGATATAAAACATAGCTCAAAAATGGGCTTAAAACAATAATTTAATTCCCAAATTGATTGGTCTAAAAATTGAGATTTTCGCGCAAAAATTTGCTAATAAAATTTGAAATAAAATTCAATTTAAACTTGAAAAATCGCCAACTGTATTAGAATTTCAAAAATTTGGCCCTACAATTGACAATAAGGCTCTAAGTCTCCTCATTTAGACTATTTTAAACTCTCACAAACTGAATGAGCTATGAAATTAGAGCTTGAAAGTCATCAAATTTGTTAAATCACAAAATTTTTGTTCCTAAATTGACCTAAAGCGTCCTCATTTTGAATATTTAGCCCCCAAAAATTGACTGAATTGTGAAGTTAAAGCTTGAAAATCATTAAATCTGGTAAACTCAACAAAATTCAACTTTAAAATTGATTAAAAGACTCTAATTGACTGTTTTAGCACCCAAAAATCGTTCAAAAATGTCTTTCTTGCAATTCAAAAAAGACTAAAAATGCACTTCAAAAATTGATCTAAAGTCATGTTTTAGCAGCATAATTTATAGAAGATTGACCAAAACTAGAAAAAAAACTAACAATTTAGTCCCAACTGAAGAATCTGGCTTGAAATGCTGTAAAATTTTCAAAAATTTGGCTCTAATAAAATTTCTTGAAACTTGGTCTAAAAATTGAGATTTTAGCGCAAAAATTTGTTAAAAGTGCTCGTGTACACCAAAATTCAAATCAAAATTCAAGTTAAACTTGAAAATTAAAGCTTGGAAATAGCCAACTTTAGTAGAATCTTAAAAATTTGGCTCTATAATTGCCAATAAGGCCCTAATTTAGACTACTTTAAGCCCTAAAAGCTACAAAATTGAAAAGCTTCTAAGTCATCATACTATGTGGTAGAATTTCAAAATTTTGGTTTTAAATTGACTAAAAGACACGAACTATCCTCATTTTGACTATTTTCTTCCCCAAAAATTAATTGAATTGTAAAATTAAAGGTTGGAAATCATCAAATTTGGTAGAATCTAGACAATTCGACTTTAAAATTGATTAAAAGACCTGAATTGTCCTCATTTTGGCTATTTTAGCACACAAAAATTTCCCAAAAGCACCTTTCTTACAAATCAAAAAAGGCTAAAAAGTTTTCAAAATTTAGCACTAGACTAAAAGATCAAAATGCACTCCAAAAATTGACATAAATTCATGTTTTAGCAACATAATTTATAAAAAGAACTAGAAAAAACTAACAATTTAGTCACTTACAACTGGGGAATTTGTTAAAAGTGCCCGTGCACAACAGAATTCAAATTAAAATTCAGTTTAAACATCAAAATTGAAGCTTTAAAATAGCCAAAGATTTAGCCCTACATTTGCCAATAAGGCTCTAATTGTCCTCATTTAGACTACTTAAAGCCCTAAAAACTGAATAAGCTATAAAATTAACACGCTTGAAAGTCATATGCGGTAGAATCTCAAAATTTTGGTTCCTAAATTGACTATTTTGTCTCGCAAAAACTGAGTGAATTGCACAATTAAAACTCGAAAATCTATCAAATGTCGTAGACTCTCGAAAATTCGATTTGAAAATTGATTAAAATTTTGGCTATTCTAGCACCCAAAATGGTACAAACGCGTCTTTCTCAGAATTCAAAAGGACTAAAAAATTGTCAAAGTCTAGAACCAGATCAAAAAATCAAAATGCACTTCAAAGATAGTTCTAAAGTTATGTTTAAGTTGAAGAATTTTCAAAAAAATTACCGAAAAATCGACTAAAACTAGAAAAAAACTAATAAGTAGAGAATTTGTCTTGAATTATAAATTTTTCGGTATTGTCGGAATTCCGAGGGATGTACACACCTACGATTTCCTTTTATCAGTCAATTCTGATTAATTAAGCCGGCATTTTCCACCCCTATGGGCTAGAACTGTTTAATTTCCTATAGCAATTACAACTTTACTGTTAAGTACTACAACATTCAAACTTGATACATGTTTGGTAACCGTTGTGTATCGAATGTTGTCACCAACATTAAGGGTTGTTCGATTCGTACCCCCAACTACCATTGATTAAAGGCGATGATTAATTAAATTTCCTTAAAATTTACGAATGTCGATGAAAATTGAACGATAATTGAAATTGCGCTAGCGACATTTCGCGTTTTTATTTTTGATTTTTTTACCAGTTAGTTTCGTCGTTTTTTAACGGGAACAGTATTGTGAAAAGAGGCGGCGATCGTTACCAGCTGTTTTCAAACGTACAGATTGATTGACATCGTTCGTTAAACAACAACAGACTCATAGCGGCAGCGGTGGTGGCGGCGGTGCTATAAAAGAATTACGTCCAATTATACCCCGTTGACCGTTAAATTAATTAAATGCAGTGTTGGATTTGGTGCATGCACCCTTATTAAATTGGTAAGATTAGTGGTCAGTTGGAATTGGATTTTTACTACTACCCCGTTTTTTATCTCTAACTAGAGATACACGCTTTGCATTATAAATTTATACAACTATATACAATACGATAGGGGATGGAATCTAGACAGAGACACAAGCCGGAACGAGGGTGCTTTTGGTTGGAAATTTCATCAAGTTTTTACTGGTTAGCGATACCACCACCACCCCCGGGAAGATTAATTGGAATTTTCGTTGATTAATTGTCTTACGTTTAAAATTTAATTGATCGATAATAGAAAGAAAACATACAAAAATTGTCTTGACTTTCGTCCCGGAATTGCAGAGATAATAGGGGTTGTAATTTATAATACAACGTTAAAAGTCGTGCTATTTTCTACAAGAAAATTGAAAAGCTCCAATGGCCGGGTAGACAAAACGGGATTCAAGTCTGATTGTAAAATTTTAGTGGAGATAATTCAGCTTTCTGTCGGTAAAAAAAACCTGAAAAATATTCCTGAAATGGACGATTTTAGCGACGGTATAAAGGGGAAACAAACACGTTAATATTGCATTATTTTCGTGTCATTTTACAGGTGAATTAATTAAAATTGAACAGTTCTTTTCGAATGAAAATTGACATTTATGTTGTAAAATTGAATAATTGCAATATAAATTAATTTAGCGCTAACCGAAAATTATGGTGATGTTAAAATTAATGATCATTCATTGAATTGTCTAAATATTTAAACAATAAATATTCGAATAACAATTTGAAAAAAAATACAATAATTGAGTTATAAAGGGAAGCTAATTGAAATAGTGCATTATTGTTTGAATTTTCCATATCACCAATTATTAAAATTTCCATTGTGTGGGAAATCTAGATAAAAATTTATTGTAACAAATGGAATAAAACAATAACAAATATGTACAATAATAACAAAAAAACAATAACAGAATTTCATAACAATGGTTAGCTAAATCTTTTGTTTTGTGATTGATTTTCAAATTGTTAGAGAAGTACAGGGGCGTATTAAGAAACAGGTGGATTTCCGTTCTATTGGCCCCCTATAAAGAGTCCGCGATTCATAACCGCTTAAAATATTTTTATTTGTTAAAAGATAGACAAAAATTGAAGTTAAATCTACAAAAATTGAATAAATTGCGTTTTTAAATCCGTTGAAAGCTACTAGTTAATACCAAAGTCTTCTTAATGTATAAAAATTGGCGAATTAGGACAATTTTGTTTGAAAATCTTGATTAAAAGTGGATAAATTAGCTTGAAAAACCACCGAAAGATGTTTAAATCTAACAATTTTAACAATTTAATAGATACTAAAAAGAATTCAGCTCAAATTTCGACTTAAATTGATTACAAAATTGATAAAACTCTGTTGAAAAGTCAGAAATTTAGTCTAAAAATAGGCTAAGAGTGTCAGATTTAACAAACTGATTAAAACTGAGTCTAATTATTGATTTCATTCGTTAACAAAACTAATGATTTAACACCAATATTTGATAAAACTCATTGAAAAAGTCAAAAATATAGCCCAAAAAGACCAAGAGTGTTAAATTTGACACTGGTGCTAAATTCAAATAAACTTGTTCGTTTAGAATAAGCATGTTTCAAAATTTTGATTAAAATTGAAGAAAATCAAAGAAACTGATTAGAACTTAACTGAAGTAGTGACTTGAATTTATTTGAAAACTGAAGAGAAATTTAGTCTAAAACTAGGCTAAGTGTCAAATTTAACAAACTGATTAAAATTGAGTCTAATTATTGATTTCATTCGTTAACAAAATGGATGATTTAGCACCAATATTTGATAAAACTCATTGAAAAAGTCAAAAATTTAGCCTAAAAAGACTAAGAGGGTTAATTTTGACAAGTCTAGTGCTAAATTCAATTAAAATTGTTGGTTTAAAATGGGAATGTTTGAAACTTTTGACTAAAATTGAAGAAAATCAAAGAAACTGATTAGAATTTAACTGAAGTTGTGACTTAAATTTATTTGAAAACTGAAGAGAAATTCAGTCTAAAACTAGGCTAAGCGTCAAATTTAACAAACTGATTAAAATTGAGTTCAATTATTGATTTAATTCGTTTACAAAACTGATGATTTAGCACCGATTTTGGTTAGAACTAATTTGAAATGTCAAAAATTTAGTCTAAAAATGGACTAAGAGTGTTAAATTTGACAAGTCTAGTGCTAAATTCAAAAGAAATTGTTGATTGAGAATGGGAATGTTTCAAAATTTTGACTATAATTGATGAAAATCGAAGAAACTGATTAGAACTTAACTGAAGTAGTGACCTAAATTTATTTGAAAACTGAAGAGAAATTCAGTCTAAAACTAGGCTAAGTGTCAAATTTAATAAACTGATTAAAACTGAGTTCAATTATAGATTTAATTCATTAACAAAACTGATGATTTAGCACCAATATTTGATAGAACTCATATGAAATCTCAAAAATTTAGTCTAAAAATGGACTAAGAGTGTCAAATTTAACAAGTCTAGTGCTAAATTCAAATGAAATTGTTGATTGAGAATGGAAATATTTCAAAATTTTAACCGAAATTGAAGAAAATTGGAGAAATTGATTAGAATTTAGCTGAAATAGTGATTAAATTTATTTAAAAACTGATGGTTTAGAGACAATTTTGATAAATCTCGGTCGAAAAGCCAAAAACAGAAACGACGTTTAAGGCACAAAAGTCCAAAAATTTCAATTAAAACTCCAAAAAAATCATGTTCAATTTACTATCTGTTCAAACATCACTAGCAGAATTTGCTGAAAATCAACAACAGAAGAGGAATATTAAAAAAAAATTAGATTGAAAGTTAAGAAGGAACTAAAATTTAAAAATTATTTAATTTTTCAGATTCAAAATTTAAAAAAAGATAAAAGCATGGAAAAACTACTCAAAAATTGACATAAAGTTATATTCCAATTAAAAAATTTGTTAAAACTTGGTATAAAAATCAAGATTTTAGCGCAAAAATTTGTTAAAAGTGCCTATAGAACAGTGCCTATATGGCTCCAAAATTGATTAAACGATCCGAATTGTCCTTTTTGGCTATTTTTAGCACCCAAAAATTGTTCAAAAACGTCTTTCTCACGATTCAAAAAAGTCCCAAAAACTGGCAATTTCACTGATAAAATCTAAAACTCGATCAAAAGATCAGATATTGCAAAAATTGACCTAGTCGTGTTTTAGGAGCAGAATTTACTAAAACTGGGCCGAAAAGTCGACTAAAACTGGAGACAAATTCATCATAACTTGAAATACAAATTTTCAAAAACTTTGCTACAACATTAACTAAAAACTCCTAAATTGTTGCATTATAGCACCCAACAGACTGAAATTTTTGAAAATTTGTTGTTTTAGAACCAAAAAGTCTTCCGAATTAGGAAAATTTGCCAAAATTCTTCCACTTCATTGGGAAAATTGATAAAAATTGCCCATTTAAGAACAAAATTGTAAAATTCTCAAAATTGGCGATTCTACAGCAAAAATCGTCCACAAAACTCCAAATTAATGATGGGGGTGTTTTATCATTCGCCCCGAAACTGTCGAAATTTTCGTTTTTCGTAACTCCAATGAATACCGAATATGTTCGAGAAATATTTCATAGAAAAATACAATATTTATTAGTAGACAATGGTCTATAAATTTCAGTCTTTCTGTTAAATAGATAAACAATTCTCTGATAAATATATAGAGAAACTCACATAATATTCAACAGAGATGTTACAACACGGCCATTTATTTCCACTAAACTTCCATCTAACTTATACAAAAGTCTTTTTGTTTTTCATCAAACTTAGCCAAGTTCAAATTCGTCTACTACCAAAAACTATTTTTATTTAATCATTCCACTATGGTGCACACTTTCTTATCCACTAAATGTCAACATAAGTATCAAGTAGTTCAAAAATACGACCGATTCTAGCCGGGGTGATGCAATTTGATCTTTGTTTTATCAAAAATTCCGACAATTGTGTCTATAAAGCAGTGATAATAATGCACAACATACTTGTTTATAGTTTCAGTAGAACAAACGATAGAGAAGCAATTTTATCGGAGAATACAAAGAAAACATGAATTTCCCCAAAAAGGTCTGTACAAATAGAACTTTTATCTCTGTAAATTTATATTGTACGATCTCGTAAATTGTCAAAGACAATCTGAAACGTTCCAATAATCATTATGCATAAAATTCGGCAACTGTTGGAACAACATTATTAAAGTTCCTCCGTTGTTGTTTTTAGATAAATTCTCCCCGTCCAGAATTGGGGGTGAACATATCGTAAATCAATTATAAAACTTCACTAGTGTGAAAGGAGAGTTCTGTCAAGTATTCCGGTGGAAAACCCGACACCAAAACAGAGATGGAAGTTTATCCACACACACTGACGTGCACGTTTCTAGTCCCGTGTTCCCGGCACGTGACCACTATATTACGTTTAAAATTGGACATTGTGAATATTTGATTTGGGCTCTAAGAGAGACCCAACAATATTCCACGTTATTATTTATTTTCCAATTTATAGCGACAATACGGGGTGATCCACTCAAAAATATGTGCTTTGAAAGTAAGTCGTATTAGTGAGAGATTCGAAGCTGTAGGATTTATCGGAGAAAACATTTTAGCAAAAGTTGTGTCGAAAAATCGGCCCAAAATACTCTTCTTGGACAATATCGCGATTTCCACCAATCAACTGCACACTTAAAACGACTAAGAATTGTCCAAAGACCCTCGTAGTGTTTTTTACGTTTTTGCATTGTCTTCTCAGGAAGTTGGTCGAAAAATGATAAAAAACAACTTTACAAGGACCTTTGGTCATTCTAGGTCGTTGTATGTTGTAGTTGATTGGTGAAAATCGCGATATAGCCCCAAAAGCGTAATTGACCGATTTCCAAATGAGTCCAAATTTTGTTGCAAAGTTTTTAAAACTAGCTTAAGATGTGAAAAAAATAACTCAAAAATTGATTTAATTTGCAAAATTTGGTCTAAAATTCGAGTTTTAGCATGAAAAAATAGAACAAAATTCCACTAAAAGCTAGAGAATTAAAAACGAAAAATCATCAAAGGGGTAAAATCTTGAGAATTTGGCTCTTAAGGGTGTAGTTGATTAGTCAAAATCGCAACATTTTCTAAAAAAGCTTTTTTGGCCGAATTGCAAATGAGCTGAGGTCCAGTTTTTTCTAAAATTGATGAAAAATTTAGATTTAAAGTTCAAATTTTTTAAACTAACATGAAAATATAGCTCTAAAATAGACTTAAAATGATACTTAGATAGATCCAATTTGGTGCTTAATTGGATAGAATTTTCAAAAATTTGGTCTAAAAATCGAGATTTAAGCGTAAAAAATGTCTACAATTCAAAATAAAATTCAACTAAAACTAGAGATCTGAAAATTAAAAACCATCAAAGTGTTAAAATCTCAAAAATTTGATACTGGAATTGTCAAAAAGACTTAAGTTGATTAGTAAAAATTGATTAGTGAAAATCGCAACATTATCCAAAAATGCGTTTTTTGGCCGATTTCCAAATGAGCCATGAGGTCTAGCTTTTGTTAAAATTTAAATTTCAAGATTTTTAAACTAACTTGACATAAAAAACCTCAAAAATTGACTTAAAACCATCCTTTAGTTCGATAGAATTTTCAAAATTTGCTCTAAAAATCGAGATTTTAGCACAACAAATGTCTATAGTAGGACAAAATTCAATTAAAACTATAGATGAAAAATCATCAAATGTGGAAGAATCTCAAAATTTTGATACTAAAATTATCAAGAAGACGCTAGTTGTCTTTATTTTGGCTATTTTATTATAGTTGATTGGCCAAAATCGTAGTATTGTCCAAAAAGGTGTTTTTGACCGAAACTTTAGCAAAAAATGAACCGAAAAGTCGGAAAAAACGCTTTTCTTGGACAATGTCACGAGTTTCATCAATCGACTATGCACATAAAACGACTAAAAATGATCCAAAGAGCCCCGTAAAGTTGTTTTCTTTCGAAATCCGTCGAAAACGCCAAAAAACAGCCAGAAGGATTTTTGAGTCATTCTTTGTCGTTTTGTGTGCGAAAATCGCAACATTTTACCAAGAAGGGGTCCTTGGCCAACTTACCGATGATCTACAAGGTCCAATTTTTGCTAATATGTCCTCAGTGGACTTCTCTACAAATTCTCAAAACACCAAACGCCAGAAACGACTACTAGGAGTTTTGAGTCATTCTTTGTCGTTTTACGTGCGAAAATCTTTTACTAAAAAGGCGCCTTTGGCCAACTTACCAAAAAGGAATATTTGGGCAACTTACCGATGAATTACGAGGTCCAATTTTTTGCTAAAACGTCCCCTGTGGACTTCTTTACAAATCCTCAAAAGACCAAACGCCAAAAACGACTACGAGAAGTTTTGAGTCATTCTAAGTGCGAAAATCGCAACATTTCCCCCAAAAGGCGCCTTTGGCCAACTTATCGATGAATTACGAGGTCCAATTTTTTGCTAAAACGTCCCCTGTGGACTTCTCTACAAATTCCCAAAAGACCAAACGCCAAAACGACTGCGAGGAGTTTTGAGTCATTCTAAGTGCAAAAATCGCGACATTTACCCAAAAGGCGTCTTTGGCCAACTTACCGATGAACTACGACGTCCAATTTTTGCTAAAACGTCCCCGGTGGACTTTTCTACAAATTTTCAAAACACCAAACGCCAAAAACGACTACGAGGACTTTTGAGTCATTCTTTGTCGCTTCAAGTGCGAAAATCTTTTACCAAAAAGGGATCTTTGGCCAACTTACCGATGAACTACGACGTCAAATTTTTGTTAAAATGTCCCCTGTGGACTTCTCTACAAATTCTCAAAACACCAAACGCCAAAAACGATTACGAGGACTTTTGAGTCGTTTTTTGTCGTTTTAAGTGTGAAAATCTTTTACCAAAAAGGGATCTTGGGGCAACTTACCGATGAACTACCAGTCCCAATTTTTTGCTAAAACGTCCCCTGTAGAATTCTCTACAAATTCTCAAAAGACCAAACGCCAAAAACGACTATGAGAAGTTTTGAGTCATGCGAAGTGCGAAAATCGCGACATTTCCCCAAAAAGGCGCCTTTGGCCAACTTATCGATGAACTATAAGGTCCAATTTTTGCTAAAACGTCCCCTGTGGACTTTTCTACAAATCCCTAATCGAATCTCTCATCGTCTAACATTTTTAAATTATTTATTTTTGAATAAATCCCCCGGTAGACGAGAATTGAATTGATGTCACTTTATATTATTGTTGTTAATATTCTCGAATTTAAAAATGATAAAAGTTTGAATTTCCAGTTTTGATGATCATAAATTTTTAGTGTAATCTTCGAATGTTGGATAGTGTCTGGAAAGTTTGTCAATAGACAGTTTCGTGATCTTGCATTTGGCTATAAAAGTTGATTTGTATGATTCTTCGCCAAGTTTTTCATCAACTATTGTCAGACTAAAATTAAAATGTTTTAATTTAGCTAGAAGGAGCGCATTTTATATAAACTTTGATTAATTCTATAATGAATCCATTAGAACGATAACGCTTCTATTATTTCGACAATGAAAAGACAGGTTTAATAAAGCGAAATTCTATACAACAAATAATTAACGTTGAATCTTTCACGAATCGATATTTGTATAATTTAGTTGCAGTGTAGAATAAACAAGAAGATGGGGCAAAAAATGGTTGTCTTAATTAAGTACAAGAACAAGTACAGGATTAGTTTGTAATACGGACAAAATACAACAATATAACGGACAGAAATGCCCGGAATAAAGCGTTTGTTGGCAATATACCGAGCCAGTGCCGGATCTCGTAGCTGTTTTATCGGATGTTATAAATCAGTTGAATGTACCGATCTACCTTTAGATAAACCACATCCAGATTTAATTGCTAACAGATCCGGCTTCAAATTGTTGCCATCCATCATTGCGAAATTTCGATCCATCCAATTCTATTAAAATTTCACATAATTATTTTGTTTCTGCTATTAAATTTACAGCCTCCCAAAATTATCCAGGACTGAATGACTTCGATGTTCTGCACGAGGGTAAACCGCCAACATTTGTGACGCCAGGCCAAACTTACCGCATTGCTACCGGAAGTACGGTGGTGTTGCCCTGCAGGATCACACCGTCAGGTAAGTGTAGCAAAGGACTCAAGGAATCCCAAAGTGGCAACTATCCTTTAATTAAAACCGTCAAGCTCCGGAAATTTGTAAATCTAATCTACCGGTCCTTCTCCTACATGCAAATTTTACACGTTCATATAACTATATCCGAAATTGTGGCGATATTCTAATAGCATCAGCTTTATTGCTAGGCTATTCGAAAATTAAACATATTAGACTCTTATGATATAGAACCAAAAACAGATTTCCTTAAAATTTATTTCAACAGAAACAAGAAAAACCAAAAAATAAGCAGGTAGAAATTAAATTGTCAACTTTTCATCAATTTTCTGGAAAACTGACAAGCTTACCGGGAAATTCCAGTAAGAAATGAATACCGCTTTCAATTTGCTAGAAATTGTGAGAAAATCATTAGAAAATCGATAATCTTGGCTAATTTATAGCGGAAAATATGCGAAAATTGAGTAAAAACACATCCTCGAAATTTTCCTCTGTAATTCAGTGTTCAACGAAAATTTTCCAAAATCAATAACGCTTCCAAATGCTCCTTAAAACGCTCTTTCCAATGGTGTTAGACTTGTTGCAATATGACATCAAACAAGTGAGATATCGATTATTAAAAAAATTCATATTTCAAACATCATATTGAAAAATAAAACGGAGTACGAGTTCTAGTTTTTCCAATTTCCCGGAAAATTGACTAATCTATTGGGAAATCGCTCAAAAATTGGAAAAGCTCCTTCAACTGGCTGAATACTCTGAGAAAATCTTTAAAAAATAGAAATATTGTCCAAATTATAGCGGAAAATATGGAAAAATTGGAAAAACACTTTCTCCAAATTTTCCTCTGTAATTCGGTGTTCAACTTGAATTTTCCATAGTCAATAACGCTCCCAAATGCTCCTTAAAATGCTCTCTCCAATGGTGTTAGACTCATTGCAATATGACATCAAACAAGCGAAATATCGATCATTAAAAATTGGCATATTTCAGACATTGTAATGAAGAATAAAATGTAATGAGGGCCATAAAGTTGTTTCAGTTTTCCAAGAAATTAACAAATCTGTTGTGAAATCGCTCAGAGATTGGAAAAGCCCCTTCAATTTGCTCAATTCTCTGAAAAATCATCAAAATATTGGCTAAGATATAAGAGAAAATTGCGGAAAATTTAGAAAAAAACACTTGTTTCAAGATTTTCCACTGTAAATCAGTATGCAATTCAGATCTTTGAAAACAAATAACGTTCTTGAATGCTTCTTAGAATGCCCTTTTCAATGCTATTATACTCATTGTAATATCTTTTCAAACAAGGAAGAAATCGATAATTAAAAATTGCCATTTTTTGAACGATTTTTGAGACCTCAGATTTTTATAATTTTTCCGAAAAACTAACAAACTCATTGGAACATTTTTTGGAAATTTGAAAAGCCTTATTTACTTACTATAGACTTTCAAGAGATCATTGTAAAACCAATAAAAATGGCTAATTTATCGAAGAAAATATGAAAAAATTGATGAAATATTCAATTTTTACCGGTTATCTCAAATTATAATTTCGATGCAATTTTCATAAAAACAGAAAAGACAATTGAAAATATGACATCCTACAATTGTAGACTTGACTTTCGTCTATTGATTCATATAAATTTTATTAGATTTTGTTAAATTTTACTAAGCGAAATGTGTGTTCCAGTAAAACCATGTTTTTATCCTCAAACACGTAGTTTTCTGGATTTTCAAAAAATTCAGCCGATTTTTCAAAAATCCATGAAGCTACATAGATACAGAATTGCATTTAGAAACGAATGAGATATAAACCATCTTGTTATCTCTTATCGTTTTAGAGATATTTGTGTTCTAGTGTTTTGTGGTTTATTTGAAAATCACTCCTTATAGTACTAATAATAATGACTCTTTAATAATGCAAATTTTCGTTTAAAAGGACCAAAAATAGAACCAGAAATGCAGACCAGTAAAGAATTAAACTTTTGAACCATAAATTACTCAATTACTCCAACTTGTCGGGCCCCATTGAGATTATAACCCGAGAGTTGAATTCTATGTAAATGTCATCAGCAATGTAATTTCTTGTTTTATATTACAGGAAGTTATGTATTAGCATGGAAACGTGGTATAGCCGTTTTAACGGCTGGTCCAGTTAAAGTAACACCCGATCCCCGTGTCCGTCTACTACCATCACCGGTAACAACATCGAATTTGCCCGGAATACCGGAATTGTCCGGCGGTGGTTATAGTTTAGAATTGAAAGATGTACGTCCACAAGATGCCGGCGATTATGCCTGCCAGATTGGCACTATGGAGCCTAGGGAGATTATACATACTTTAGAAATACTTGGTAAGTTGTGGAATTGTACAGGGTGAGTCTAGTGGCTCATCCTGTTTGGGAATAGATCAAAATTTTGGCCTTTGGGGTGTTTATAGTGCCACCGCGTATCCATTACGTGTCGCATACAGGCACGTTGGAAGTCCACCAAGGGGCTACAGTTAAGATGGAATGCCGGGCGTCGGGAAATCCGGTCCCTTCTGTCTCCTGGACGAGGAAAAATAACGTTCTGCCTAGCGGTGAACGGTCTGTTTCTGGTCTATCATTGGTTATCCAACATGCCGATCGACATTCAGCCGGACAGTATCAATGTTCGGCTGATAATGGGGTCGGGCAGCCTGACACACGTCATATCACCCTTAACGTACTCTGTAAGTATTTCATTAAAGATAGCAAAAAATTAATTAATTCAATAATGGAATAAACAAACCGTAAACACTCGTCAAAGAATCAAACTTGAACATTAACACAAACGAACACGTACACATACACGTCAAGGCGATGGATGGGGGATGAAGCGCAAAAAACATCAATTCAATATTAGATGAAAGCCGTATTATTATCCACCCCGAACACGTATAAGGATAAATAGAGAGATAGAGGTGGGTTGCAGCAACAACACAGATTCACCCTCATCATTGCTCAACGTATCAACAAAACAACAAAGTTATCCCACCATCCAAAGTAAGCTCGTTGGTCTTAGACGCACGGCTAGTTTTCGTCAAAAGTAACAACTAAAACCATGTGATTTACCTGGAAACACGTGGCAGTAACTGTTCCCTTATATCTAGTTCGGTGTTACATTGTCGAGCTTGTGCAGTCAACAAGAAGGGATGCAGGGCCGTCATTAGTGCTTGGACTAGTCGGGCAATATGTGAGGGTGCGACTTTGGGGCCACAATTTAGGGGCTAGATTTTTGAATTTTGAACTGTTTTTTCAAGCATTCCACTATCTAAATTATAAATTTTAATCAATTGTGAAAAGTGGACAAACGTTGTGGAGTTTAATAGAATTTTGGAATTAAACTTGTAACTTTTTGGTAAATTAGCTGCATTTTATCAGAAATCTAATTTAATTTTGCAGCTAAATTTCATAAAAATCTTAAAATTATTGACGATAAGACTTTAGATAATAGAAATTTCGAAATTTTGCAATGAAACTACTGAATTGTTTCAAAATTCTGCAAAGAGTGAAAACTCTTTGGTCTAAGGAAAAAGTGCTACTTTTTTTCAAAATTTTCATAATGACTGTCTAGACTACCATAATATTTTGAAAAATTAAGCAAAATCTTTAAATATTGGACTAAATTATTTCAAATTTTGGGTTAGAATCGAGTAGAGAAGTTAAAGCTCTTTGATATAAAGTAAAAGCGGTCCTTTTTTCAAAATTTTGATGATGACAATCTAGAGTGCTACAATATTTTGAAAAAATAAGCAAAATTTCTATCAAAACGCTGAAATTTTGAATGACCTGTGCAATTTTTCGAAATTCTATCAAAAGTACATTTTTCTAAAGTTTGTTTATTTTCAAAATAGAACAAAATTTTCACTACAATCCTTAAATTTTGGACTTAAAGTACTAAATTGTTCAAAAATTTGGGGTAGAATCAAGTAAAGAAATCGCTCTTTGATACAAGGCAAAAGTGCTACTTTTTTTTTTGAAATTTTAAAGAGCCGTAATATGTTGAAAAATAAGGCAAATTTTCTTATTAAAACCTAGAAATTTTTGACCAACTGTGTAATTTTTCGAAATTTCCTGAAATTTTGATATAGTTACAGAAAGGAGTGGGATATTTTCAAAATTAAACTAAACTTATTAGAATATTACAATTTTATGCCAATAGTGCTCCTTTTTTCCAAATTTCGATTATAACCATCTAGAATGCTAAAATATTTTTGAAATCAAACAATCTTTTTCATAAAAATCTTAAGATTTTGGACTAAAAGTACTAAATTGTTTAGAGCTAAAATATTTTTAAAATAAAACGAAATTTTTCATAAAAATTGCAAAATTTTGGACTAACAGTGCTAAATTGTTTAAAAATTTGATGTAGAATCGAGTAAAGAAGTAGAAGCTCTTTGATATGAGGCAAAAGTGCTACTCTGTTTGAAATTTCGACAATCTAAAGTGCTGTAATCTTTTGAAAAATAAAGTGAAATTTCTCATTAGAACCTTAAAATTTTGGACAAACTCTAATTTTTCGAAATTTTGGCAAAAGTGCTACTTTTAAATTTTAATTATAGCGACGAATAGTGGGATATTTTCAAAATTGAGCTAAAGTTATCAAAGTGCTGCAATTTTATATCAATAATGCTACTTTGTTTTCAAATTTTGATTACGACCTAGAGCGCTAGAGCAATAAAATTTCTCACAAAAGTCTTCATATTTTAGTCTAAAGTGTCGAATTTTCTAGAAATTAAAATCAAACTAAACCTTCTGGATATAAGGCGTAATTTCGCATAAAAAAATCTAAAAGTTCCAGGATAATCGCGCTATTTTTTCCAAATTTTTTCTGTACGAAGATTGGTAGTGATGAATAAAAAACGCTTACTCTAGCACACGACACGCCGGAATAGATGAGCGGAAAAATTGAGTTGTCAATTAATCTGATTCGAGGATTGAAAAGGGAAGACTTATGCGAAACATTTACATCAAACGACGATTTGAAATTCAAAATAAGCCCGAAATTGAAACGTTCGAAATATAAATGGAAATCTCGCTGTATTAAACTGACCGTCTGCCAGTTGAGACGTTGATAAATAAATAACAAAAAGAACTGTTGTATGTATTCCAGATGGACCAGAAGTGGAAACGGAAAGGGCGACCGTACACACGGGAATCGGCCTGGAAGCCCAGCTTGTCTGTATAGTGCACGCCGAACCGGCACCACAGGTAGTAGATTTCCACCATTTTTAATACCACCAATACTATAGAAGCGTTTAATAACAATAAATAAGGGAATTTGGGGGAATACGCTAAGCTAATTGAGTTCTCTCGGCGATAATCCCATGAACTTATAACTCGATTAAGTTTTTCCAACCCTCAAGTTGTGGTGATTTTTAATAACACCGACAATTGGGGATGGAACTTTTCAAATCGATTAAAATATTAACGACAAGGTGCGATTAATTCACCGTTAGGAAATTGTAAAGTTGCCACGTGCGATAATTGAATTTGGAGAAATATTGCGCAATTTTCGCAAAGGCGCCAGGAAAATTTCAAAATTAACCTGTAATTTTCATCCAAAAGTCGAAATATTTGCAATCGATACAAAACCTACCCTTAAATCACCGCCGGCAATAATAAACGATCAATCTTTATTATTCGACTATTGGTAAATATAGTTTTTATCGTTGGTAACATTGTCATCATGGGGTTGTTCCATTTCAACCCCCTTTACAACAAATAAAAGATGTCATTTTTCTATAAGGATCGATACGAATTGGGCCGAGAGACCGAAACGAAATCGGACTAAATAATTATAGCGTGTAGAGGAATGTTGAAAAATTACTGCCATAAATAGGGGTGTACAAAAGAAAAACGTCATAAAAAAGATTTTATTGGTTATTTGTGGACAAATATAAGAAAGAAAAGTTTTTATTTGTTGAATTGTCGACATTATACGATTGTTTCGTTTATTTCGTTAACAGTGAGAGTATAAAAACGAGAATCTTGTTCCAATGGAAGAATTGCGAATTTTAAATTGCGCGCCTTAAAGTTGGTTGGTCAACTTGTGTAATCAAGTTCCTCCATATTGGTTATTCCAATTTCTAACCTTAAATTCAATGTTTACCTTGTTTAAAGTTTGTTTAAAGGTTATTTTGTCGTATTTATTCGAGAAATAAGCGATACTTCTGTTATTTTTGATTGTATGAGTAGACAGGTTTACACAGAAAAAATTATTCAATCAAATACAGTTGCGTGATAAATTTGATAAAATTTAATATATTCAATCAATTTTATCAATCTCTTATCAATATCAATTTCAAGAGATGAAACTTTGAGGCTGTGTAAACTTGCCTGGAAAGTTACCCTAGATTGGTTGGTACAATTTCTAACCTTAAAATGTCAATTTGTATGTTTTTGTACAAATTTGTCAAATATTTGCAATTTCTAACTTATTCAAATGGTATTTTTCCAAACTGTCCCGATTTTAGGTTAAATTAAATTGTTTTATACAAGAAAAATATCTTTTGCAGTAAAACCGGGTTTACACAGGAAAGTTACTAAGATAAATATGAACTTTGGTAGTAAAATTGATTAAATTTAACATATTCGACTCTGATAGTACAATATTTGGAATTGGAACTTTTGAATTGCCCACATCTCCACAAGTTAGTTGATCAACTTGTGCAAACAAATCCCTCCGATTGGTTGCTAAAATTTCTAACCTTATAGTCGCAGTTTGAGAATTCCCATACAATTTTCAACTGATTTAAACGCCATTTTATCAATTTATTCAAGAAATAAGCGATGTTTCTGATATTTCTAATTTTAGCTGTAAAGCCTAGTTTACATAGAAGAGTTACTAATGCGGTAAATGTCAACACATTGAAGTTTGAGGCTGTGTAAACTTGGCTGCAAATTAGCCAATTAAAACCCACAATTTGGGCGCCAAATTTAAATCACTTTAATTTTAAAATTTGCAATCAATACTTTCAAATAGTTCGATAAAGAGTCGGAAAATATTCTTCTCCGTAAAGATTATCAATTATTTACACATTGTATTAGTTGATCTCCTAAAAGATCGTTTAAAAATTGTTTAATCGCGACTAAAATCGTATCAGTTTCTATTTATTTAACTTGCTGACGATTTTCTTTTTAAATAATTGCCGATAATTGGAAGATCGGTTCAATTAACGATCGAAATTGGATTTGATTTTTAATCAAAATAGATCGTTTGGAGTGCTGCGGTTGCAGCTTTGAAATTTCTATCATTATCAAAACGTATAAAATCCGATTTTCATTCGTGAACGAGCGAAAATTCCCATTGAAGCCGTTTCATTGCTTGACATTTCCCAACGCAAAATGCCAATGTGAAAACGTTGAAATGCAATTAAAGAAAATGCAAACGGTTCCACCCGTTCAATTGGGTCGCTAATTGTCAAGCACACTGGAACGCTCTAATCGAAAATATTTGTACCTGTGTGATTGTGTGTGTCACTGTGTAAATAATACGAAATTAGATTGAATCAACGGTTGTTTGTTTGTTTGTTTGTTGATTTTTTTGTTCTGGTTTTGTAGGTGCTTTGGTTTAAAGACACGGCCCAATTAGGCACCACCGAACAACATGCCACCCATGCTAGGGGCAACCGATACACCCTTGTTATACGTAATGTTACTTCAGCAGACTTTGGCAACTACAGGTACGAATTAGGAATTGTTTGTTAGTTTCCCTTCAAATTGGGGAGCACTTTCATAAATTTAATACATACATACGTTGAGTTTGAACTGAGAAAGTTCAGATAGATCTATACGTAACAGATACCTTAAAGGAATAATAATCCTCCCCAGGCTGTCAGTCTCCCCATATAGTGGGTGTTTCACGATATTTCTCCTCGCAATAGCCTAGGACTTGTTTCAACTGAGTAATCTGCATTACCGACCATAGTTTGTCGGTAATGCAGATTACAACTAAATCGACTAGTTAGTAGTTTGTGGGGAATTGTAAAAGGGTCTCTAAAGAAGATTTGAGCAAAATTTGGACCTCGTAGCTGAACGGAAAGTCGGCCAAGACACATTTTTTGGACAATGTCGCGACCACAAATCACCCAAGATCTTAGTAAAGCTGTTTTTTTCGATTTTTGATTTGATACACCCTGTAGAAATGTTTTAATTGGAAAACGAACACTGCTGCACGGTGAATTTCCGAAATATAATCTCGCCCCCGAAGTATCCATAATTAATTAGTAATTAAGACGCAGAAGAAGGAGAAAGCAAGACAAAGAATCGGCTAATTAAATTTCACTTCCAGTTGTGTCGCTACCAATAATCATGGCAAAAGTCGTGGCCAATTAACATTAACTGGAACAGCCGGTCTGGCCGTTTTCGATTCACCATCCATAAGTTCAGAGAAGGATTCTTATAACATCTCCTGGTCGGTGAATAGTCATGCTGCAATTACCGAATATCGATTGTTTTATCGTCAACAACCAAGACATCATCACGGCCACCGTCCAGACAATTACAATATGACCAAGATGAATTATCGTTCGAACGATTGGAATAGCGTTATTCTGCCTGGTAATCAATTATTATCAACTGTATCGTCATCGGCGCCGTATCCAGGTGTGACACGCCAGAAAATGTGGTATGTCATTAAAGGATTACAACCGGCGGCTACTTACGAGGCGCGAGTTCAAGCCCAAAATGTGCACGGTTGGAACCGGCAATCGCCCATTTTCCACTTCACGACCAGATCCAACGGTAAACACCCCAAAATTGACAATTTTTCGCTTATTTGAGGCGTTGGAAAGAGCACTTTAAAGCGCCAAATAAAGACAGTACAAAAATTTTGGAAAAATTCTAGGCTATAGACCAAAATCTTCTATATTTTCCCCTAATTTAGGCCACAATTGATTTGTAATAGTGTAGTGGTAGCGTTAGTGCTAGTGTTTGAGAATTATTCGAAAATTGATGCTACTGGCTAAATTATGGGGAAATTTTTGGGGAAAAGTAGGAAAAAATATTCTCCAAGATTTCCGCTGGTAGTCGAGCATCGCCCGGAGATTTTCCGCAACGGAAACGCCCCAGTCTTGCATCTCAAAGCGCTCTTTCCAACGGGTTTTGAGCTGGTTTACACGTTGATAAAGACGCGAGAAATCCCCCTTTCCACACCAATTAATGAATGAACAATTGTAGATATGGAGAATATGGTGGAGCCGTCCGCCCAACCGGCCGTCTATGGGATCAGCCAACAGGGCATGTCGCCGTTCAGCAGTGGCGTCCGTGACCGAATCACATCCACCGGCCTCATTACAATCTTCACAATCATCGTTTTCTTTTGAACTGTAAGTGATTTCTATTTGAAAAATCTTAGTGTGTAAACTATTTGTGATAATAGAACACTTTCTTTGGTCAAAAAAAAAAATTGAAAAATAAACCCAGAACAAATGTGACTGTGAATTTCTATATTTATTGAAGATAATGTTGCTTTCTCGGTGTATAGTTGATAAAATTTTATCTTAAATCGACAAATATATTAATTAGATTTACGGTTTCAATAAATTAATTAATTAATAATTAATAATACTAATAGAAAGTGTGTGGTTAGTGAAATTTATGTTTTTTCAAATCTTCATGTTTCTTTAACTGGGAAAGGTCACAATTATTTTCGGTTCGAATTAACCCGATCGATGTACATGATTTTATTGGAAATCAATTCACCACCGGCTTCTTGGCTTGCACATACGTAAATGTCATTTTTGTATATAAAGACTGAACTATTTTTATAAGGGTGCAATACAATTGTATTAGTTCTAACTGTTTCAATGATAAAACTGATGTCAAATATTATTGTAAATAAAGCTTAAATAGTAAATATTCGATTTTATCATTAAGTTTATTATCATTGTTATTAAATTTGAACCACTCGACTACAACGTTGAACACAACAACGTTGATTGTTTTGTATAACGAGCACCTCCGACATGTATAAAATTATATTCACAACATGAACAACACTTGATCCCACTCATCTAATGATTGTAGACGAGGATTTATTCTTGGTCGTTGTGAGTTACAATGAAATTCGATTAATTCAGCTCTTATACGAACGAAAAACCAACGGAAATAAGAAAAATTAACAGTCCTCTATTATAGTGGTTAGAAATGAAATGGGGCACGTCATTAAACACAGTTTTTCCCTCACTCAAACTAGTTAAAACAGATTACTCACCCATTGTTGGTCGATGGCGATTTGTCTTGACGGAAAAAACCGTTAGAAACTCAACCGTCTCAACAATTAGACCGCATTTATTATGGTCGAGTTGGATTGGTGGCTTTTTTCTCGAAAATTGGCGAAAGCGCCGGGTGGAAGATTTCAAAGAAACCTCTAAAAATATCGACAATATTTACGTTTTAATTAGAAACGAACTCGAAACGTCGGTAAAATGAGCAAAACACAATTTCGGTGTGTTGGGGTGTCTATAGGGGTGCTGAACTAAAAATAGAATACTCGAGTAGAAGTTTATATGGGAAGCCCTTTTATTTGAAGAGCAATCAACGATTTATACAAGAGTCCCTGGTTATTTAACCAAAATTGTAGCTTTGTAGCTCAAAAATGCCTTTCGCCAACTTCGAAATTTTCATCGATCAATAAAGAAGAAACCGCCAGACAACAATCGTGTAAAATTGAAATGCTCCAGGCATTCGCCTCCTCAGTAGTACCATTTTCGTGCATGTACAATTGCCTCTATATTTCGAAAAACTTAAAAAAAAATCGTCACGAACATCGATCGTGTAACAATTCAAACGTGACTAGTTATTCGCCTCCTCAGCTGTTCTATTTTTATCTCAAAGAAACAATGTACTACCGTATTTCTTTACTTAAAACAACTTCCTCAACACATAATTAATTGATGAAATCGCGTATTGTACGGTTGCTCTTTCAAATAAATAGACGCTGAATTGTTTTAACAATTTACGTCACTCCATCTTTAAAATATCAGTTTGAAAACTTTTAATTCTAACAATTTCATGAGCCGCAGGCCCGTAAAGTGTCTCTTTGGGTCAATAAGGATTCCCAAGCCGTCTATTAAGAAGCACTAGTTTTGAAATTGATACTAAACTACAGTGAACGGAGATTAATTGGCACGGGAGGCGAAGGATTTTAACATTTCTATCACGCTCAATTTCGACCTGTATATTATTTTCAGTTTCTTGAAAAGCCTGAAGAGTTTACCCTTGACTTGCAACAATCCTTCGCCTCCCTGTCTAAACACAGGGAGGCGAAGGATTGTTGTATTTCAATCTCGGCCTGTATTTGTTTTATTTTTCCGAAACTTAAAGGGTAAACTTACAAACGTATCGCTTTATCATAACACTTTAGTTTGTTGAAGTTGCGCCATATTCAAAAATAAGGTTTGAAATCACCTAGTCCCCCTAGATGATGCCACTTTTATCAAAATAAACTCATAAACCTTGGAAATATTCTTTAAATGGCTTGATTCTTAAATGACACGATTTGCCGTCTGAACTGCGTACTTTTAATTGATCTCCCCTGTATATGTAGTGGGAGAAGAAAACCCCCTAGCTGTGTAAATATTAAAACAGACTTTGAAATTTTAATTGTCTGGCACTAAAAACAAATATTAACCGAACAATTATATTTCAAAATTAAATTCCACTCATACGGGTTTTAAATGCAATTCCCAACGATAACATATTTCGATTCTGTTGGATTGCACAAATAATTTGACGAAGCTAGAAAATATGCCCCAAGTTTTGTTCCAATTAAAAATTGGAGAAAGAGACGGAGACTGATTAAAGAGGATTTGAAATAATTAACATTTCTTCATTTAATACCGAGTCCAATTAGAGAACGGGAACGATCCCAAGCGCCATTTCACCGTATTTGCTCGAATAATTAAGAAATAATCCGTTACAAGTGAATGGTAGGAGTGCAGTAGGGGGTAATTTGTGCAAATTTTTACCACCAACAAATTAAATTCAAATCTATTAGTCGTCGAATTTCGTGGTGGAAAGAAATTTCTAATCGATTCGCTATTTGCCTGTATTTCACGTAGTATAGACACATCGGGTCCAGTTGTGAATTATTACAGACACACCAAGTTAAGGGTAGTTGTACACATATATAGAAAAACGTTTAGAATTATTGCAGTATGGTGGAGGATTTATTTCCGTTTCTACATCGAACTGTAGTAAATTCCGGAATGGCAATTGAATATACAACATGCGAAATGTCGCGGCAGAAATAAGGGCGTATAGCCATTATTTGCGAGCAATTCGAAAACTATTCCAACGATTTATAGGAAAGTTATTAGGAATGATTTTAGCAAAATTTTAGACCTCATACATTATTCCAAAGTTGGTAAAAATTGTTGCAATTTTCACCAATCAATTACTAACGTAAATCGATCAAGATTAGTGTTTTTTTAGTAGCAGTGATCGCTGTTACTGCTATATTTGGTGTAATATAGGCAACCAACAATTAGAGTGCATTACAAACTAATAATTGGTTGCCTATATTTATAGCAGTAGCAGCGATTACTGCTATTGAGAAATCGCAACTTAGACCATCACTTATCAAACGATACTTCCAATAGCGCCGAAATCCGACGAATTGGCCAAAATTGCCCCATACAAAGATCCTCGACGATTTATTGTCTTTAATAGGACTTTTATCGATCCAAATTAACGAAAATTGTAATTATAGTGGCCTATTTGTGGTTGTTTTGTAATTCAGAAAACAGAAAGCCAACTCCCATGCTCCATCTAATTAAAAATAAAAAAAAACCTACAAAACGAGGCCGTATTGACTTAGAGTAGGTTTGTTTACTTTTCGGTAACCGATGATTTATTAGAGTACATAATAATTGCATGCGGTTTAATTAATTAAAACCACCTACGTTAGAGACTTAGATGTGGTGGTGAGGGTGGAGAGAAAGGGATCATTTAATTTTTACACTTCTTTTTAATCATTTTTGAAAATCTAACACGTCATACGATCGTTTGCATGTAACCGAAAATTTACACAAACCACTAAAAAACAAAGAAGTGATAGTCGAGAATAACGCACACATTTTCGTAATAGTTTTCCGTTACGAGAGGCACGCATAAGTGCTATTAAATTGATTGACATTAGGCTCGACCAAATTCAATGACAATCCCTATATTTCAGTCGAACTACTACTCCTTTATCGGCGGTATATTGGGAGACTTTTTCGCGAGAAAGCTGTTCCTACCAATCATAATTTATCGGTCCGGTATGAAGGAGCTGCACAGTGGAATGTATTAAAAAACGATAAAAATGTCAAAGTCGACAATTCAATTTACAGTGCTGGCAATAAACTTTGACTTGTCAAATATAAGTTGATGGCATTTAAATCATTTGAAACATGGAACAAGAAACGAGAGCGAATCGGTGGAATATTTCAATTTTAGCATTTTTTCAACATCAATTCCACCTTTTTCCAATTTTAAATAATTTGATACTGTTTCGAATTCTTTGATGTACAAATCCCACATGCTATAGAGTCATTATCATTACTATTAAACCAGCTGACAGCTACTGATGATAACAGTTTATTTATTGAAGTGTGTGGATTTTTGGTGTTTTAAAGTCATCTTTCAATGTTTCCGTAATCGATTGAAATGTTTACAAAGAACTCGATGTTGGCGATTTATTTTATTTTCGCTTATAGTCGTTATCCTCAATCCATTATTAATTATTTTTTATTGATTGCTCATTAAATTCTGCTGAAAAAACAATAGAAAAGTCTAATTACCCAAGGGTTATGTTTATTAAAAAGGGTAACCCTCAATGTCAACCCCACCTGGTAACGGTCAACATAAAAATTTAGTTTCTATATTTTTAGATTTAATCCTTCTACAGTAAGGGTCGTAATAGAATTGGATTTTTCGCTTAAATAAATAAAAGAAAGGTTAAAGCTTGATAAAAAGGACTGTTTGGGGAAAATTTTTGGAATCTAGTTCGAAATCAAACAAAATTCTTATCGAAGATATTCCTCCCCATTGCCTCGAAACTACAGAAGAAATCAAAAAAATTGTAATATTGTAATAAGTTATAGATGATTAGGAGGAAAAAATCACAAAAACCACAACTAGGAAAGCTATTTTGGGGGGCTTGACCCTAAAGAGATAGTTAGGGCAAGTTTTATTGATAAACAAACATAGCCCTAAATGTTCCTCAGATAGGGGTAAAATTTTCGGGCTTAGGATCTCTGTGTAAATAAGTTCGAGTTCTTTAAAACTCAAAGTCCCAAATTGTCGATTTTGTTTCTAAGAAAACATAGCCCGAAATATTCCCCAAGTAAGCCCAAATTTTTTTGACTTGTTGCCAAAAATGGCAAAATTTTCATGAAAAATACATACAACTGTTTTGAATTTTGCTTTAAAACCTTTAAAGGAGGCTAAATTGGGAGAGTTAATGGATTAGAATACTAAATTGTCAGTTTTGTTGATAAGTAAATACTCAGAGAGCCAAAATTTTTGAACGCTCCTCAAATAAGGCTAAAATTTTGGAAGTTTATGCAAAAGGATACCAAACTATAAAAACATTCAATTTTACTTTATCCTATTGAAAGCTAAGAGGCCAAATTATAATGAAAAATAGCCCTAACTACTCCTGAAGTAGGGCTAAAACTTCTACAGAAACGCTCAAATTTATGTAAGAAGTTCAAATCCTATTGAATATTGAACTTCCAAATGAGCCCAATGCAGAAAAGTTAAGGAGTTACAATAAACAATTGGTACTGTTGCTCGTCAAGCATGCCAAAATTTTTGATAAAAACGCACCAAAATTTCTGGACTTTTTGTAAAAACATGCTCTAACTTATTTTAATAGCTTAAATCCCATTAAAGCGAAACCAACTAGAGAAATCAAGGAGTTAGAATGAAAATAGCCCCAAATACTCCTCGAACTAGGCCAAAATCTTGAATCTCTACAATTTAAGCGAAAATAATAGTACCAATTGTTTATAAACAATATGTTGAAATGTTGGGTGTTGTCTTTTCAAATAATAGAGAAATTAATGAATTACCCCCAAATACTCCTCAAACAAGCCCAAGATCTTTGGGCTTACGCAAATTTTTGATGAGAACGCACCAAAATTTTTGGACTTTATTCAAAAACATGTTCGAACTTATTTTAAAAGTTTAAATCTCATTAAAGGGAAACCGATTAGAGAAATTGATTAGAAAACAGCAGGCCTATTGACTCCTTGAATTAGGCAAAATCTTTAGAATTTAAGCAAATATAACAGTACCAAAAGTTTATAAAAACTATATTAAAACTTTGGGTGTTATCTTTGAAAATAGTACAGAAATTAATGAATTAGGCTCGAAAATTCTAGATTTAGTTGATAAGAAAGCGTAGGCCGAGATACTCCTCCAGCAAGGCCAAGATCTTAGAGCTTACGCAAATTTTTGATAAAAACACCTACATTTTTGGACTTTTTGCAAAAACACGTTCGAGTTGATCTTGAAAGTTTGAATATCATTAAAGGGAGCCCAATTAGTGAAATTGATGAATTAGAATAGAAAATCGGTTTTGGCTATGTGGAGCTATCTCCATATTTTGTGCAAACAAGGCCAAAGTCTTTGAAATTGGTGCAAAACGATAAAAACACGTTCGAATCAATGTTAAAAGTTTAAAATTCCTTTGATATTAGTCGGTGTTAAATTATTTATAATAATTCTCGAATATTCACCACGTTTACTGGATGTGTGATGTCAGTCGTGTTCATCCATGTAGAGAATTTATGTTTGCTCTACAAAAAGTTTGAACGAATGAAACTCTATTGAAATAACCAAAGTGTAATACAAAATTGGTCACATATATGTTAATAAATAAACACCCTTTGAACTGTCTAATCCATGGACGAGTGAAATTTTCGGACGGCGTGTATTATTCGACTTTTCAACATTGATAATAGCACCGGTAATTACAAACAACAATACAAATGTGCTCCATTATGATTACAGTCTAGTACAACTGTATTATAACTTTGTTTATATTCATTTTATTACCCCGTTTAATATTGTACAAATCAATAAACTTGAATATACAAAACTCTAGTTTATACACAACACTAATCAAGGATAATAATCATGATAATAATGGACTACAGGTCAATTTCAATTTGGGAACAATAATAAACATACCTGTAAAATAACTAGCAGGATCACCCTAAATGATTTACAATCAATATGAGATTGGTTTAATTAATTTTGGGTATAAATGAAAATCACCAGCATGGGAATTCGAAATTAAATCATCGAATAGAAAATATTGAGAATTCGTGGCGAATTTGTAACACTTTCTTCAAGTAGCGTATCGGCGCTTTTTAAGCCGAGAATTTATAGTTCAACATAAAGATTCTATTCAGACATTGAGTGTGCAAACATAAAAGAATACCAGTTGACTCATAACTATTGTTACGAACAAACTAAAAGCAATGGAATAATATCGAATCGAACATCAAATAGAACAAGTTCGGATTTTTCATATTAGAACAAAAAAAGACACAAATCGATACACTCCATCTAGCCAGAAACCGTCAACTTGACCAGAACGGATCTCGATTTTTTTAGTGTAACTTGACTACAATTTGATTGATTTCACTGAATTGTCGGTTTCTTAGAAATAGACGAAATACGTTAAAATGTCTATGAGAATCGATCAACTTGACTAGAATCGATAAGTTGATCTCCACGTTGCGATGTTAGAGAATAAAATAGAAGAACCTTAGACTAATTCTAGAATAAAATCGGATAATAGTCAATCTACTTTAGGTACAAAAATCGCTCAATTTGTCTAGAATCTATAGCTTAGACCTTCAAATCGGGTTGTTAGAATAGAAATAGACGGACTGTGCGTGAATTCATGTATGAGAATCGGTAAGTTTCAGTAAAATCGATAGATTTGCTCTCCGAGTCTGGTAATCGGAACAGAAATAGATGAATTATGTACGAATTTTGATTAATTTTAAAATAAAATCAAGCAGAAATCAATATACTCTGTGTTTGAGTAATGATCAGCTTGACCCCCAAGTCGGATTGTTAGAGCAGAAATAGTCTAACTTGGACAAACTTTGCAATAGTCAATAATATCGAAATGAATCAGTCAACACGACTAGAATTGATTGATTGATCTTGCGTGGTGTACTTCTAACCGGGTTGTTAAATCACAAATAGACGAGCTGTACGTGAATTTATGTACAAGAATCGCTCAGTTAGACTCAAATCGGTAGATTTGACCTCCAAGTCAAGTTGTTATAGCAAAAACAGTCGAACTGTGCCCTATCTTGGACTAATTCTAGAAGAAAACCCGATTCAAATCAATATGCTCTATCTACGAGAATCGATTAACTTGACTAAAATCGATAGATTTGCCGTCTAAGTCGTGTTGTTAAGACAAAAATAGACAAATTATGCCTGAAGTTGGCCTAATTCTAGAATCAAATCGACCTTATCGAATAGAATCTGACCGTCAAGTCGGGTTGTTAGAACAAAAATAGACTGACTGTAAGTGACAAACCGCTCAGTTTGACCCTGATAGGACAAAAACTGGGTCCTATTTTGGACTAATTATAAAATAAAATCCGGTTTAAATCAATATGCTCTAACTATGAGAATCAATCAACTTGACAAAAATCGATAGATTTGAGTTGTTAAACAAAAATTGGATGAACTATGCATAACTCTAGAATAAAATCTACCTTATCGAAGAGAAACGCTCAATTTGAGCAGATTCGCTACACTTGAGGTTCAAGCCAGGTTGTTAGAATAGAAATAGACAGATTGTGCGTGAATTTATGTACGCAAAGCGCTGAATTTGTCCCAAATTGATAGAATTGACCCCCAAGTCGAATGGTTAGAGCAGAAACAGTCGAACTGTGCCTTATCTTGGACTAATTTTAGAATAAAATCTAGTTCAAGGCAATATACTCAATCTATGAGAATCGATCAACTTGACTAAAATCGATAGATTTGACGTTTAAGTCGTGTTGTTAAGCCAGAAATAGACAAAGTTTGTCCGAACTTGGCCTAATTCTAGAATCAAATCGTCCTTATCGGAGAGAATCGATAAATTTGGCGTTGAAGCCAGGTTGTCAACACAAAAATAGACAGATTGTGCGTGAATTTATGTACGCAAAGCGCTCAATTTGCCCAGAATCGACAGAATTGACCAACAGATCGGGTTGTTAGAGCAAAAACAGTCGAAACATGCCCAATCTTGGACTAATTTTGGAATAAAATCAGGCTCTAATGTATATATCTTATCTATGAAAATCGATCAACCTGACTAAAATCGATAAATTTGACGGCTAAGTTATATTGTTGAAACAGAAATAGATGAATTTGGACTAATTCTAGAATAAAATCAACCACTAATCTACCTTATCCATAAAAATTCCTCAATCTGAAAAGAATCGATACATTTAGCCTCCAAGTCGGGTTGTTAGAACAGAAATAGACGGATTGTGCGTGAATTTATGTACGCAAATCCCTCAATTTGTCTAAAATCGATAGAATTGACCCCCACGACGAGTTGTTAAAGCAAAAACAGTCGAACTGTGCCCTATTTTGGACTAATTTTAGAATAAAATCTGGTTCAAAATAATATGCTCTATCTATGAAAATCGGTCAACTTGACTAAAATCGTAGATTTGTGTTGGTTAAAACCACAAATAGACAAACTATGCATGAACTTGCCCTAATTCTTATCTTATCGAAGCGAATCGCTCAATTTGAAGAAAATCGATAAATATGACGTTCAAGTCAAGTTGTTAGAACAGAAATAGACCGACTGTATTTGAATTTTAGTACGGAAATCGCTCAATTGGTCTAAAATTGATAGATTTGAGCCATAAGTTGGGTTTTCAGAGCAAGAGCAATCGTAGACTAATTTTAGAATAAAATCAGGTACAAATCAATATGTTCTATCTATGAGAATCGATCAACTTGACTAAAATCGATAGATTTGATATCTAAATTGTTTTGTTAAAACAAAAATAGACAAACTATACATGAATTTGGTCTAAGTCTGGAATAAAATCAGCTACTACTCCAGCTTATCGAAGAGATTTGAATAGATTCGATAAATCTGACATTCAAGTCTGGTTAGACCAAAAATAGACAGACTATATGTACAGAAAATCGATTCGAGTCGTGATATTTATTATTAATTCAATACAAAACGACAGATTTGTATAACAAAATCCTCAATGATGTCAATTTTTCGAATAGAATTACCTAGCACGTCTTTCTAACTAATAAAATTCACCTGCAAATCGTCGTTGAATTATTAAAAGACGTAATTCTCGCTATAAAAGAAAAAAAAACAGAGTAATGGAATTGTCTTCGTATTTATTCTATCCGGTGTATTGTAATAGACTTGGTAATGTTTCTATTTAAAATTAATGGTATAGGAGACGACAATGTTTCCATATAAACTTACCGATGATATTGTTTACATAAAGTTCGATAAATTTATGGAATATTGTAATAAATCCAATTTTATTGGAATATAACTATTTGTTGTGTAATTAGTCTAATTTCCTGCAATAATAACTTTAATTATCTGTTAATTAATTTGTGCTTACCTATATAGACTCCAGTAATTAGTTATACGATTCAATTCGGTTTGTTGAAATCTTCAATTTATAATTGAATTCCAGTATGAGAAAGTTGGAAATTTGATTATTAAAACAATAAAACCGGCCAATATTCGAAGGATTGTTGTATTATTTCCAACAATACGAACAAATTTTACGAATTATCGAAAATTTTAGCAAGCTTTCTATAATCTTGGATCGTTTCCAGTTGATTGATTCGAAAGGCATATTTTCAAAATTCTTAATTAATCAAATTCTATCAATGATCGCTATTTTCGATTGATATTCCGATTGATGCATCGATTGTTGGAATTCAAAACATTTCCAACTATTGCTTCAAATAACACGTTATCGTAGAGAATTCGAATTGTATTTGAACGACTCTACAATATAATAAAATGTCAATTCCATTATTTCCAATGAAAATATCACCCCCAATAAACACCACTAGCCGTTTATTATTTGTAATATTGAGATAAAAACTAACAAGTACTCTTTGTATTGTTGTAATAAACAAACGTATGCATTTGCCACATTATGAGTATCGGAACCGTATCGTTTTATTGAAAATATATTCGTTTCTTTCACCCGTTTGTTTCGCTAAAGGTTAAAATCATGCAATTATTCCGAATGTTTTTATGAATAATGCAACATCTTTGGATCTTCTATGTAGAAGCTTTTGTGTTGATGATAACGAGAAGGATATGCAAAATAGAATTGTCAAAAAATCGAGTAAAACTTCTGTTTTTTTCGTTTGTTGCATTTTAAAATATAAATTTAATATTTCTATTATTATGCGACCAAGTAATTTAATTTCTGTTTGTATAAATGAATGTGCTGCATAAGAAGCACAAAGAATGCAGCATTTGTTGGTTTTTCATTTAAATTCGCTGATTTATTCAATCATATTTATTGCGGAAATAAATTAGTGTTTTATATAAATTTTTATAGAGAATTCAACAAATTACCCCCTATGTATAACGGTAATAAATTATTTATTTATTTGTGCATCGAATCGGTTAAATATGAGATGAAAATATTGTTGTAATAAACGAACCGCCCGGCGCATCCACCAATTTTATTCATAACTCGGCATATTTACATCAAAAATTCTTGAGGGTAATTCGAAATTAATTATGAATTATTTCATTAATTATGAACCAATTAATAATCTCAAACAATACAATATTAATTGATAATTATGAAATAAATAGACTGCTTATCAACTGATTAAAACGTTCAAAAATATTGAACAAAACCGTTTGTTTTCTTCCAGTTTAATTAATAATTTTAAAATACAGGAAATCCTCTCTTATGTGATTATCTCTACGATCTCTTGAAATTATATGAAGAGTGCAAATGATTCGGATAATTAGAAATTTTGGATTATTTTCTATAATTAGATTTCCAAATAATGTACTAACAGAGCTAGATTTTTTGTTATTATTCTCGATGGTAGAATTTTAATTGAATTAAATGGAAATTTTGGGCTGGCAAAAAGTATGAAAAGAATTGTCGCATCCACCAATTTTACATCCATAATTCACCGAATATTCTTGATTTTAATTCGAAATTAATTATGAATTAATCCATTAATCAACCTCTAATAATATTACAATTATGTGTTTAATTCGTATTAACTATTAATTGATAATTTTCATATAAATTGTCGATTAAAGAGTCCAAGAATATTAGGCAGTATTGTTTCTAAAATACAGTGAAACCTATCTAATGTGATTATTTTTGATATATTTGTTAAAAGTCGACAACATCGAGAGTGCAAAATCTCAGAAATCTCAGCAAACTTTAGAAATAAGTCACTTCGAAGACAATGATAGGAATTTTGAATTATTTTCAACTGCAAATCTTCTATCAAATTTCCAAAAAATGTACTAATAGTGCTAGATTTTCGTTAATTTTGACAAATTTCCTGTACTTTTTGTCTCTGAGATAGAATTATTATTGAATTACTACTAGGCGGTAGTAAAAAATTATAAGAAGAATTGCCCGGCGCATCCACCAATTTTACATTCATAATTTACCAAAAATTCGTGAGTTTGTTTCGAAATTAATTATTAATTATTCTATTAATTATCAAATAATTAATTAATCTCGACTAATATTACAATAATGTGCTTAATTCGAAATATAAATTAATTATTTTCATACAAATTATTAATCTTCTAACTAAAGAGTTTAACTAAAGAGTCTAAAAATATTAGTCGCTTTCGTTTTTAAAGTACAGTGAAATCAGTCTAATGTGATTATTTCTGGCATATTTTTCAAGAATCAACAATATCGAGAGCGTAAATTTCCGGATTTTTCAAAATTTACAGTAAACTTCAGAAATGAGGCCTACCCAAGATAATTATAAGAATTTTGAATTATTTTCAACTGCAAGTTTTTTATACAATTTCCAAAAAATGTACCGACACTGCTAGATTTTCGTTAATTTTCGCAAATTTCTTCCAATATTTTCCTCTGAGATGGAATTACAGTCGAATTGAGTGAAAATTTTGCCGTGGTAAAAAATTAAGGCAAATCACCCAGCGCATCCACCAATTTTCCAAAAATAAGAGCTTTGCCGCAAACTTTGACAATAAGGCTTATTGAAGATAATGATAAGAATATTAAATGATTAAGTACAAGTCCAAAAACTGTACTGATGGGGCTAAATTTTAGTTAATTTCTGCCTTTATTATTTTCTTTTCGATAGAATTACAATTGACTTTAATAGAAATTTTGTAGTAGTAAATATTTTTAAAATACAGTCAAATCTATCTAAAGTGATAAATTTTTGGAATTTTGTTAAATTTCTGCAAAATGGAGAGTGTAAAATTTCAGGATTTTGCAAAACTCTAAAAATTCAGATATAAAGCTTACTAAGCTCAATTATATGCATAATTAGAAAGTTTAAATTATTTTGGATTGAAAGTCTTCCCTTAGATATCCAAAAACCGTTCTTATAGTGCCAGTTTTTCAGGAAATTAACAAAAATTCCTTTACTATTTGGCTCTATGATAAAATTTAAATTAAATTAAGTGGAAATTTTGTGGTGGTAAAAAGAACGAAGAGAATTACCCAGCGCATCCACCAATTGTGCCCCAATACTCTTAAAAATGATTGAATATAATCCGAACTTGATTTTTAATTAATTCCTTGACTATTAATTAATTAATTAATTAACCTTTAACATTGTTTAAATACACCTTCTATTCGAAGTAGCCGTTGATAATTTTAATACAAATTTACTCGTTTTCCAGTTAATTAGTCTGTTAATTAACCGAAACAAACAATTTGGTTTTTTGCACTTTAGTTTTTAAAATACAGTAAAACCGATCTAATGTGATTATTTTCGATACTTTTAGAGCAAGCTACAAAAATAAGGCTTATTAAACTCAATTATAAGCATAATTCTGAACTATTTTCTATTGAAGTCTTCCATTAGATCTCCAAACACTACACACAGATTTAGATTTCACCAAAAATCCGTTCATACTTGTTTCAGTGATAAAATCCAGTTGAATTAAATGATAATAAACGCCAATTTTCCATATTCACCAAAAATTCTTGAGTTCAATTCTAAATGAATCCATTAATTATCAGATAACTAATCAACCGTTAATATTATCAAGAAATAAATCTTTCCGGTGGTATTAATTGATAATTTTGAGATAAATCGTGTATTTTCTTACCAATTGAAGCGTCCACGAGTTTGGTTCCTCTCTCTTTATGCGACTTCATCAAATACAGTGAAATCTTGCTGATGTGAGTATTTTTGATATTTTTAAGTTAATGATTAAAAATAAGGCTTATTAGGGCCAATTTTTGTACAAATAAGATTATTTCGCCAAAATTGCCCCTTATCATCCAAGTAGTAACAAATTTTTCTCACAGAAATTGAGGAAATTCACCCTATTTCAATCAATATAAAAGCCAATATAGAATAGAAACTGTTTATAAAATGCTGTAAAGAGAAATCCGCTTTTTACGGTTTTACAACCAAAGATTGACACACAACAACAACAACAATAAAAAGGGGATGATCCAAATATAAACAGTGAACAAACACAAATATCGTCAAATTTTCATCTGTGTATGGAAATAAATGCGAATATATCAGATGGGAAACTTTAACGATAAAAACACAGATATAGATAAAAGTTTATTTTCTACGACTAATATCAACGATATAATTTAAAATTTACAAACTTCCAACGTTTGGAATAATCGTAATAGATGGACGTTATAAAAGTAAACAATAGACACCCTAGTATCAGCCTATTTAAATGTTTGAGTCTTACATTTATTATTATATTCAACCCTTATTCTATCTCTAGTTCTATTGTATGTCTTGTGGAAAATATCGTTGTCGTTATTACTCAACAATGTTGTAAGGGTAAAAAATGGATGCTGGAGAAGAAAGTAACCGGCATCGTTTGATCTTATCGTACAATTTAAACTCCCTACTACAACAATACTGGTTTCCGTCCATACTATACTTATATCTTAGATAGATTGTCTATACGTGTATGTATAGTTTATAGACGCCATCGTCTACAATAAATCAGTACGTTCTCCTTTGAGACTGGTCCAATAGGTGAAATAGATATGATCTTAGGGTTTGCGAACATTATATATCGAATGATAAACGACATCTATTGTAGACTAATATTGAATCTAAAAAGCCCTTTCAACATTGGAATTTATTAATTGAAAATGCATTTTTTCGATTATTCGAATAAGTCGCATGTTGGTATAAATTTTGAATTAATCATTCCGTTATAAATTGCAATTTATTATTAGAAAAAATATATAAGGAAATCAACAAGAATAATCGTAGGCTATTTTTAAATAATGCCATAAATAAATGGCTCTATATTATCAATTAAAAGTAAGGGTTAAGGGTCGTATTTTACTGTAAATTACGACATTTGTATACGTATTGTATATAAACACAAAAATGCAATTATTTTAAAAAAATAATTAACGGTGGAATTTAAAAATTCTTCCATGCAAACATGCAAGTACGTATTTAAATTGTCGCAACATGTTAAGATCTCTACATACAGATTTTTTCTATGAAACATAAGTACACAAAAACTTCTACAAATTATACGATAATTATTCGAATTACTTGAAATAACTGAAAATTTCCCAAAATTACAACTTTACTCTACTGTATTGAGCGTTTTTTTTGTAGCGATTATTTCAACTAACTTCATTATAACTTCGTTCAAATGACAATTACTGAAACAATTCCTAACTATTCAACATAAATCTCAATTTAAATAAAATAGAAACGAAATATTTCCCAATTATCATAAATACATCGGTAATTATGTAAAAATACTGCATAAAAGTTGAATATTTTAAGTTAGAACACGATTCAAAAAGTTCAAAATTTAGTTTGACAATAAAACATTCCAATTATCGAATTATTACAATAAGGAAGTTCTAAATATAGAATTTTTTCAAAATGATAGCAAGCTTATCGTTAGAAACTTAGTTTTGTTGCTTTTATTAGATGAATAAAGCTTTCGAAATTTGTTATTTTGGGGAATGTTAACTTGGGGATAAAATTTTCAAGTTTCTGTTCATTTTCTGAAAAACTGAAATTTGCTCAGAAACTGGCATTATCTCGAAAAACAAAACAAAAAATATTATTGTAGAAGCTTTAAAGCAGCTTCCACAAAAAGTTTGAAGCTTTTCCTTGAAAACTCTGGAAATTTGGATAGAATCAAAACAAAATGAGCAGCTATGAAGTTGATTTTATAGTGACGCCATAGAGTATCCCAAAAACTTCACGTTCAGAAATTTTTGAGCAAATTTCCAAAATCTGCTCAATTGCAGAGTATCCAGAGCTTTATTGAGCTGCTCAATAAGAAAATTTGGAGCTTTGCAACGAATTTCTGCGTCATCAAATGTCTACCAAGGAGTATGGAAGCTTTGAATTTTTATCCAAAAACCTTTTAGAAGTATTGTCATTTTGAAAAAGCCCTTATGCAGTAATTTATCCTGTCAGAAGATATTCAGAGTTTAAATTATGCAATTTGAAACTTTTTCGCCACTTTTTCAACAAATGATTACCAAAGAATTTGTAACTCTTGAAAGCTGCCAAATTTTATGGCATCCAAAAAGCATTCCGAAGTACTGCCAAATTTTGAGATAGTCTCTAGTCTTTAAGTTAGAATTATGGTTCCAGTTGCAATTCAGAAGATTTGTCTTTAGTTAAGAACTATTCAAAAGCTCCACTGTATAGAAATATTAAGTATTTTCACCTGAAATGGAGCTTATAAGAGGATATCATGACCCTTAAGGGGCTCATCAGTTATACAATTTGAAGCGACTGCAACAGATTTCTGTGGCTAGAAATATCTAGTAAACAACGTGAAAGCTCCGAAAATTTATCAAAATTTTTGTCAAAAATCCTTTAGAAACATTTACATTCTGAAACCGACTCTATTCAAAATTTAAGAAAGCTCCTAAATGATCTCAAACCTGTTCAGCACAGTCCTGTGATAATGAATGATTACCAAAAAATGTGCTAGCTCTGAAAGCTTATGAAGTCTATCCGAAAATCATCCAAATTTAGAAATGAGCCCTGAAACTCAGGAGGTCTATCTGAGATAAAAACTGCTAATTATGGAATATCAGAATTTGTGAAAGTTGAAATATTTTGAAAATCTTGCAAGATTTCTCTATTTTACCAAGAAGCGCATTAATTCTGAAAATTTACAGTGTTGATCCCAAAAACTGCTTAGAAATATTACCAATTTCTGAAACAGACTCCAACTAGAATGCCAGAATTCTGCTACAACTGAAATTTCGATTTTTTTGATCCAAATATCCAAAAATACTGAAAACAACCGAACTAGAACTTCTCCATTTGACGTATGAACTAAGCAAAATTTGAGAGGATATCCAAAACTTTAGGAGATTCCTCAACTTTACGATTTGAGCTTCTCGAAAGGGATTTCTGTGCTAGAGAAGGTTCAGCAAAGAAGCCAAAAGTTCCGAAAGATGCCAGTTTTGAACCAAAAACCCTCTACAAGCCAATTTACAAGTACAAGGAAACTTGTCGAGGCAAAAGAACAACAAAATAGTTCACTAAAACTGCAAAGTTGCACAACCAGATCACAGTTTTCACAAGGCTGAAAAACGAATAAGAAATTCTGAAATTGCTTAATTTAATATTCGCGAAATAAACTGGAATAAAATTGATATAAAAGTATACACAAAAATAGAAGAAAATAAAGCAAACAAACTACAAATACTAGTAGAAATCTGTACAAATAATAGCTGGTTGTAACGTTAACATAACAACCATACCATATCTCTCTACTGCAACCCCAAAGGGAATACAGTAATGCTTTATTATCAAAAGACAAAGCACTTTCAATGATGAAACAGTCAATTTCTTATTGTTGCCCAAGTTTAATAAATTTATATTAGAAAGTGTCTAAACTTAAAGACGTTACAATCTTATCTATATTAAAATACAGTTGAGTGAACCCCATTATCAATGAACAATCAAAATTTCGCCTTTATAGAGATATATAAATACTATTATTATTACTATTATTATTATTACGATCTTTGAGAATCTTTCAAATACGCATCACGCTCTAGTAGAATTCAAACGGATAAAAATTGATAGCCGCTCCATGGTTAAATAGTATAAGCAAAAAGAATATCGTACAATATTTCAATACAATTTCCGGTTACAGGATCAAGACGACGATCAAAAAGGCCGGGATGCCATTGAAAATCGCCCTTTTAGCCGAAATATTGGTCTTTAATTTGACTTTGTTGAATAATTGATGAGGCAATTTTCTAGAATATCGTCGGTTTTAATTCAATTAATAATGCAGATTGATAGGTTTTTATTTTTTTAGACTTTTTTAGAAGGAATAAGGAATTTCCGGTTCGCCAACGGTGGTATCTTGTCAAGATATTTACGATCGATCTAGTTCAATTACAGATGAAAAGGATACAGATATTCAAATGGGATTCAGCATATTTCATACGTTCATGATAGAGTTGAAATTGAATATACTTTCAATATAAGAGTATGGAACGATGGTGGAATAAGAAGGAGAAGGACCGCCACCGTCGCCGTTGACGGGGTTGAGTTTTTAACGAATAACAGATCGAGAAATATGTTTCCAGATGAGGATCAAATCTTTATCTCTCCTCATATGTCCTTTTTTCTTTCCCGTATAAATACATACTGTATAAGATGGTAGATCTCACTCTTTTGAAGGTTTAGCGATTTGTTAGAATTTCACGTTCCTTTGTAGGGATTTAACTTACGTCCGTCCTGCTGTATAAGTAATTTAAAGTGCGTTGTAAGCATAACGATGCTTTTAAATATGTATGCACGGAGCGCTCGTATCGCTAAATAAAGAATTGTAAATTCAACAAAACGAATACCGAATTTCGGCCGTATTCAGATCAGACAGCATAGATGAATCGTTGAACAACCATTCCTTTTAATTTTGATATTTTTTTCTCCAAATAACACAGAAATTCGATTATTTTAACAAATTTCCCAGATGTTGGAACAGTTAAACAAAGAGTATAAACGTCTTGTCCCAGTTGATAACGCCTAGTTCGAAACCTATTCATTCAGTTGGGGCTTTTACAGGCCCTTTGGGACCGGATTCGGGTGAAAGGTGTTGCATTAGTTGAAACAGTCAGGGCGTGTTTTCCCTTCACAATATTGAGGACAACGACAAATTGATTTCTAGTTGTATAAATATTTCGTATAAATTCGGATTTAACAGATAATTAAAGACAATTTTAAAATTACGATAATTAAGAAATCTGCAACACAAATAACTCGAAAATTATAAGAGATAACGGAACGATTCGTATTTCAATAGATTCTTAATGAAATTCCACACCTTTGTACGATTCTGGATTTTTCAAAAAATTGGCTCCACTCATGAAAACTACGTGTTTTAGGATGAAAGCATGGCTTTAGTGGAACACACATTTCATCCAGTTAAAGTTAACAAAACCAGATAAAATTCACATGAATAAATAGACAAAAGTTAACTCTACCCTTGGGGGTTAACAAACTTTCAATTTTATTTACAATTTTCCTGAAAACCCCATCCAAAGTCACTTATTTTTCCCGAAACTATAACCTAAAGTAACCAATAAGTCACGTGTATTAAAGTCGACCTCACTGATGCGATGGCACAAATTGCTTTATTCTATGTGGTCAACGATAGAGCAATCGTAAAAATGATAAGATATTTGACAGAATCTGGTTGGGTTTGCAACATAAATTGTGTCCTATTCTATAGAGCATTAATTAAAATAGTAAATGTAATATTGTTAGGAATGAGTCGGGTAAAGTGTAATCTAAAACTTGGTTTACTAGTGTGGCGGGCTATTAAACTTTGACTAAATGCAACAGTCGTTGTGTGCATACAAGAATGGTAATTTCAAGACTTTGCATAATTTGCTATTAGCGACAAGTTTACGATCAGATTCAAGCTGGTGCAAATGATATATCCAAATTTTGGTCTAAGATGCTAATTATTTACTGAAAAATTATACTTATCCCATTTAAAAATCTACAATATTTGTTGCTTTCCAGTTTTAACGACCTCAACTCAAATTGCTACTACTAGAGCTACGTTTAAAGCAGTGTTTCTCAAAAATTACTACTTCAGGATGAGTTTAAGAATCACTGGTCTATACTACCCCCTAAAATTATATTACAGAGCCTCTTAACTAAGCGTGCTATCGAAATTAATGTCATTTAAATTTGTAAAGATTCCTCGTCATTGTTGATCGTTTTACGTGAATATTCAGCTGGTGAGAATCGCGACATTGTCAGATTAAGGCCCTTTAAGAGACGAATTAGAAAGGAAACATCAACTCTTTTGGGGAACTACTAGCGATGGTCTTTTCAAAGGCATTTCCGCGACTTTCTAAGCGGAGAAAAACTAAGGAGCTCCTAGAATTGAGCAGAAGACTGTGCTCTGAGGAGGCACTTCAATAATGTTGGAGTTGTAAAGGATCGACATCTAGGGCTGTGTGGAGGAAGATGAAATTTCACTTCACATTTTATGCCACTGCGAGTCCTTAAAGGGTCTCAGAGAAGAAATTAGAAATACTCCCTCAAATAGCATTCTGGATTTTATTAAAAGTACAGGAGTGCTGAGGAAAGAGAGTTAATCCAAATTGGCGAGTGTACAAAAGGCCTTTGAGGCCGAGGTACGTTCAATTTTTAAGTTTTACTAAAATATTTCCACTTTTGATATATTTGTCTCGTTTTTCTTATCCATCTATTTTGATTATATCCGAATTGAGTGTTCAGATAAGTTACAAATGCTGATTTTTTAGTATTTTGGACTAATGAAAAATATACAATGAAAATTTTTAGAAGCACTGGCCAGAATACAATAAATCAAGGAATTTTGACTCTTCTACTCGATTTTAGTATAAAATTTAGACAAATTGAGTAATTTTAGCCTCTCTCGGTCAAAAATTTTGCCTTATTTTGGCATTTCGCCTCGAATTTCCTTTTTAACGAACTTCTCAATATTTGCTTCGTTTTGAGCGAAACTATTGCGATAAAGAATGAAGAAAATTGTCTTTTTCTTCTAAAACATCAATTCCAGTGTTTCTTAACTGGTATTTGAGCAAAAATTTTGAGCAACACTGCTTTCCAGATACGTTTATTGTCCTACATTATAAACGGCATCTACTACAGTAATTTCCTGTAAAGATATTGAGAATGATTCAGTGAACACATAAATTTACCAAACTAATATGTTTTTGGTGATAGGGTTAGTGAAATAAACGTCCATAATAATATTAGAAGTCTGTTACCACACACACATTCATATAAATTACACATTGTAAGCAATACGTGCAATATTCACCAATGATCTTATAGTAGAACAAATCTACCACCATCAGCCAACAACAATAACCCCCAACACCACCTGAATTTAATAACAGTATTTTAACGAAAACCGTGATAGAGGGATGATGGAGAAGAACACGAAGAACAAGAAGATAGAGGTTGACAAATGTTACAATTAATATAACAGTGGTACCGAATAAATCACCCTACGACTTCTATGTAACATTCCACAATTTCAAGTTGTAGATTAATTATTGGACGCGCGGCGGGAGAGAGGGTGCACACGATAAGGGTAGGTGGTGGGTGCACTACCAACGGACAAAACAACAACAAGAACAACTGAACAAACATTGTTAAGATGAATAAACAAAATTACAGCCACTTTGACTTGAAAAGTACAACAAAACAGCCCGATTTCTTCTTGGCTTTATACTTTCCAAAGTCTTTAATTAACAAAATTAAAATCGAAACTCACACATAGACGTAATTTTATTGCAGCATTAATACGATTGAAATTCACAATTTACAGCAATTAATATTAAAATCACGTCTCCTATGTGTTTAGTATTATTTTAGTAATTCAAATGTAGAATTTATTGTAAACAATTTTTTGAAAAATTGGGTTACTTTAAATGCAGTTTTCAAAAAAATGGAAAGGACAATTCAAGATTAAAACAGTTGTAATTGTAGGGCTAACCTTGGTCTATCTTTGATATAAATTTCATTAGATTTTGTTAGTTTAAAATGCGCCAAATGTGTGTTCCATTAAAACCCTACTTGTTTGAAAAACAATTTTTTAGAATTTACAAAAATCCAATCGAATTTTTTGAATTCATGGCGCTACATGGATGTAGAATTGTATTTAGAATCGAACGAGATAGTAGCCATTTCCTTATCTCTTATCGTTTTCGAGATATTTGTGTTCCAATTACATAGAAGTTGCACAGAGATTACGGTAAACTGTCATTAGGAGGCCCATGCCATTGTCTTTTCAATTTACTCGTAAATATGAAAAATGACTAAACAGCAATTTTTAATAAGTTTGCTTTTGGGAATCGAACAATTAAAACTAATTTAAAAAGAACACTTCAAGGTAGATCTGAGGACTTTTCAGTTTCAGAAAATTGCGATCGAATTTTCAGTTACAGAGGAAAATTTTGAAGCACATTCCTTCGTTATGTTTTGCAATATTTTCATATTTTCATCACAACTTAACCATTGTTGCTTATTTTCCAGTGATTCTGATAGAATTTATAGAAAATGTAAAACGCTTTTAAAATTTTTCGGAAATTCTCGGATCGATTTGCTTGTCTTCCGGGAAATTGGCAAAAATCGAAGAGCACCTTTATTCCAATTTTTGGATGAAACACCACCAATTTTTGGTAACTGATAACTTGCTTATTTTCTCGAATATTGCAATTGCTCAGGCAGCACTAGAAAGAGCTTTCCAAGAAGCATTAAAGAGAGTTTTCCATTTAGGAAAATTTCAGTTGAGTTTGAATTTATAGACAAAAATGTAGGAGCATAATTTTTATATTTTTTCGCACATTTCTCGAGATTTTCGCCGGCAATTTAGCCAAAATTACAAATTTACGCATGATCTTTGCAGAGTACATAACAAATGGGAAGAACTCTCCAAATCTCCAAGAAATTCCCCAATCGACTTGCTAGTCTTCGGGGAAATTGCCAAAAATTGTATTACACTTTTCCGACTTAGTGCCGGAACAATGCCAATATTTAATAATGCGATAACTCGCTTGTTTTTGTAAATAAACGGAAAGAGAACTGTACGAAGCCCCGGAAGGTGTTCAGTTTTGGAAAATTGCACCTCTAATCAGAATTCGTTGGCAAGTAAGCGAGAAATCGCCGATCGGACATTAGAATTTGTCGCACGCCACATCGATGGAGAGCCACCGGGCTTAAAACAGTCCAGTCCGACGCTGTGTAATCGAATGAACAAGCTTACCACCATTTGCCGGAAAAAGTACAATTAAGCAGCCTATTTCCAAAATCTTTAATTAACAAAATTAAAACCTACCCTCACATAGACGTATAATTTTATTGTGGCATTAATACGATTAAAATTCACAATTTCGGGTAGATTTATATTAATTAAAATTAAAATCACGTCCCCGTATGTGTTTAGTATTATTTCCTTAATTTTCCAACATCATCCGTTCTACAGTTGCTACCCCTTACACATCCGCTGTTATGCTAATAGTTTAAACTAAATTTAATAATATTAACAATAATAATAATATTGAGAGAGAGCGAATTTCTTTATGAGCTACAATACAATGTTGACTATATTAAAATTTAATATCTTTCTGTCTGCTTTATTAATCTTTGAAACAATAGCAACCAGGTGGTTGTATTGTCGTCGAAATCTAAACGATCGCTGGTATTTTTCCAGGAAAATTCGCTGACAACCATTTTTCCTTCGTTGTTCATACTTTCTTCCAACTATATCTATATCTGTCCATATATTTATATGTCATCTTGTACAGTTTAGATCGTTTCTAATAATGGTGGCGCCAGTGGATAATCCCGTACAACAATAATCGTAAAAACGATGAATGGCCACCACATTAAATGCCAGAAAAGAATTAATTAAATTCAGACAGAAAAACGTACACTATGTATATTTATCTACCTGGGAATTTTTTAATAAAGACGGCGAATATTCGAGATACTTCATTTTTTGTTTTAATGCTGGTTTCTTTGGAGAATCGCTGGGAATCTTGGCCACAATTGCCAAACTTTTTATAACTCTTCTAATTGTCGGACAAAATATTTTCAGAATATGTAGGGTAGTTCTCCGGGACATTAGAGCAAAATTAGAACCTCGTAGCTTGTCGGAGAATTGGGGATCAGCCGTTTTTATCTGACTATGTCGCTATTTGTACCAACGGAATATTCACGTAAAACGATGAAGAATGACTAGAGGGTTCTGGAGCCCGAATAAATGACGAGTTCTTTGATATTTTTCTCCTGCAAGGATATTCTAGTCATTTTTGATACTTATAAGAATGTAGAAATAATAGTTAGGAGCATTAAGGTGGACTTCTTGGTGGTAAAATACACGAATTCTTATTAAAGACGAGGAATGTTCAATATTCTTCATGGTTTGTTTTAACGCTGGTTTTTTGGGGAATCGGTAGCGGTTTTGGCTACAAGTGCCAATCTTTTATAGCTCTTCTAATTGCCGGGCAATACAGGAAGTAATTTAAGAATAAGCAAGATAGTTCCCGGGAACATTTGAACATAATTAGAACCTTGTAGCTCGTTGGAAAATTGGTGATTAGCCGCTTTTATCTGATTGTATCACGTAAAACAATAAAGAGGATCCTTTCGAGATAATTATTTCGTTTTTTGAAACCTGAAAGAATGACGAGTTCTGCGATATTTTGCTCCTACAAGGAAATTCTAGTCATTTTTGATTGTTATAAGAACGTAGTTATAAGAATTAGAACATTAAAGAGGAGTTCCTGATTCTTTGAGGATTCGAGCAAAATTAGAGCCTCGTAGCTCGTGGAAAAATTGGTGATTAGTCGCTTTTATCTGACTATGCCGCTGTTTGTGCCAGCGTAATATTCACGTAAAACGGTGAAGAATGACTAGAGGAATCTTTCGGAATATTTTTTGCATTTTTTGAAACCTGAAAGAGTAACGAGCTCTTTGATATTTTTCTCTTGCAAGGATATTCTAGTAATTTTTTATTGTTGTAAGTGGGTAGATATAAGAATTAGGAACATTAAAGTGGAGTTCCTGGTAAAATATACGAATTCTTATTAGACGGTGAACATTCTTCATTCTTTGTTTTAATGCTGGTTTCTTTAGGGAATCAGTGGGAGCCTTGGCCACAATTACCAATCCTTTTATAGCCCCTCTAATTGCCGAACAATACGAGAAGTATTTTAAGAATATGTAGGGTAGTTCCCCGAGAAAATTTGAGTGAAATTAGAGCCACATAGCTCGTTGGAAAATTGGTGATTAGCCGCTTTTATCAGACTACGCCGCTGTTTCTGCCAGCGGAATATTGACGTAAAACGATGAAAAAATGACTCAAGGAACCTTTCGGAATAGTTTCTTCGTTTTTTGAAACGTGAAAGAATGGCGAGTTCTTTGATATTTCTTTCTTGTACGACATTCTAGTCATTTTTAATCGTTATAGGAATGTAGATATAAGAATCGGGAACATGAAAATAGACTTCCTGGTAAAATATCCTAATTCTTATCAAAGACAGAGAATATTCATGATTCTTCATTCTTTATCTTAAAGTTGGTTTCGTTGGGAAATCGGTGGGAGTCTTGGCCACAATTGCCAATCTTTTTAAAGCTCCTCTAATTGCCGAGAATACGGGAAGTATTTTAAGAATATATAGGGTAGTTTCCCGAGAACATTTGAGCAAAATTAGAGCCCCGTAGATCGTTGGAAAATTGGTCATTAGCCGCTCTTATCTGACTATGCCGCAATTTGTTCCTGAGGAATATTCACGTAAAACGATGAAGAATGACTGGAGGATTCTTTCGGGATAGTTTTTTCGTTTTCTGCAGCCCGAAAAAATGTCGAGTTCTTCAATATTTTGTTCCTGCGGAATATTCATGTAAAACGATGAAGAAACGATGAGGAACCTTTCAGAATAGTTTCTTCGTTTTTTGAATCCTGCATGAATGACGAGTTCTTCAATATTTTTCTCTTGCAACGATATTCTAGTCATTTTTATTTCTTATAGGAACGCAGTTATAAAAATTAGGAACATTAAAGTGGAGTTCTTGGTTCTTTGTTTTAATGCTGGTTTCTTTGGAGAATTGGTGAGAGTTTTGGCTACAATTGCCAATCTTTTATAGCTCTTCTAATTGCACGGGAAGTATATTTGGAATATGTAGAGTAGCGCCCCAGGAGCACTCGAGCAAAATTAGAGCCTTCTAGCTCGTTGGAAAATTGGTGATAAGCTGTTTTTATCTGACTACGTCGCCGTATCAGCGGAATATTCACCTACAACGATGAAGAGTGACTAGAGAATCCTTTCGGAATAGTTTTTTGGTTTTTTGAATCCTGGCAGAATGATGAGTTCTTTGATATTTTCCTCTTGCAAGCATATTCTAGTCACTTTTGATCGTTATACAAGTGTAGATATAAGAATTAGCAACATTAAGGCGGAGTTCCTGGTAAAATATACGAATTTCTATTAAAGACGAGGGAGTCTTGGCCACAATTGTCGAGCAATATGGGAAGTACTTCTAAGAATATGTAGGGTAGTTCCTCGGTAAAATTTGATTAAAATTAGAGCCAGGTAGCTCGTTGGGGAATTGGTGATTAGCCGCTTTTATCTGACTATGTCGCTGTTTGTGCTAGCGGAATATTCACATAAAACGACAAAGAATGACTAGAGAATCCTTTCGGAATAGTTTTTTGATTTTTGAAACCTGAAAGAGTCACCACTTCTTTGATATTTTTCTCTTGCAGGGATATTCTAGTAATTTTCGATCCTTATAGGAATTCATGTTGTTGTACTGAAAAATTATCGATTCTAAAGGAAAACTATCAAGATTATTTAGAGGCATATTTAATAACTTTCTAGCTAATTTTTAGATTGTTAGACGAGAACAACAAAAGCCTGTATATAATTATAATTGTATTCTAAAACATTAATCATCTATTACGAGCCGTTTGAGAGACATCGTCGATAACAATCGTATTTTTGCATATTTTAAACCGCTAATGTTCTTTTAACGACGACTGGAAGTCCACGATAAGTTTTTAACGCGACGTTAAACGAATTATAGGCAACGATGAAAAGTGAATTGTACCGTATAACCAACACGCATAATTTTAATAAAATAATAACAACAATGCAAATTAATAAAACAACAAACAAACAAAAAAACGAATAAATTATGGATAAATAGGGGCGATTTATTGGTTGTAAAATTGATTGTTTTTATCGCCATCCTGCCAACTGTATTGTATTTTATAGTATCAAAAAAATATCGTGAATGTTTATAGAAACCGTTCAGCTATTGTTTCAATAATAAACGTACATAAATTCGTATTTTCAGTATTATATTTGAAAGCTCGTATCCAAGCTGCATTATGTTCACTACATAAATAACGAGTGCATTAGTAACAGTACGGCAGTCATATTAATTTATATGTTAACGGTGGTGGTTGTAAATCGACCAGAACCCTTACAAAACAACACAAACCAACCCCATGGACGGAAGAATAAATTTTATAAAAAAAAAACAGAAATAAAACTAAACGCAACAAACCACCAGATAAAAATAGACCTCCAACTAGCATAAACAATATGAAGAAATCTAAATTTTAAGGGCGATTTTAAAGCGAATAAATGAATTCGATAAGCACTAGAACACAAATATCTCGAAAACGATAAGAGATAAAGAACTGCTTAATAAATTAGACGATTTTAGATCCGTGTAACTATGAATTTTTAAAAAATTGAGGGGTTTTCCGAAAATTGTGTGTTTTCCATTAAAAGCAAGCTTTTAATGGAGCACACATTATCCCTAGTAAAAGTCAACAAAATTGAACGCAATTCAGTTTAATAGAAAGGCGGAAGATTACTCTACAACTGGGGCTTATCGTGTTTTCAATTATCAATGCAGGTTTTCTGAAAAACACACCGAAAGTTAGCTGTTTGTTTTATTAAAAAAACCGAATTAATCTGTAAATTTCCCAGAATCAATAATTATATTAAAGTTAATGCCATTGGGAATTGTAGTTGAGTTTCGTTGGCACTTTTATCAATAATATTCTCTCTTATTCACCAGAAACTTCGGTCGGGTGCAAATTAACAAAGTTCAGTCTCTTGACAAATTTCTAGACAGAATCGAGAAGTGAATTTC